>JACEFZ010013299.1:0-35000 GCA_014155875.1 Cepaea nemoralis
ACGGGCTATACGCCTGGGCACTCTGGATCCACTAATTTTTGAATGTAGCTGCTCTTGTGGTGAGGTACCAGGCATTTTGTGAGATGGCCAAATCACGTAATCGGTTGTTGGTGGTGTGCATGATTGGTTTCAAACCTAATTTCCTCATTTCTATTTCTATCTCTCACGGTTACTTGCCCAGCACTTCTAAGGTATCTCATCTTTGTTATTACGATTTTGCGCTTATTAGTTGCAGTAAGCTTTCATGTTTGATTTTGGTAGCATATTGTCTGCCAAATGTAGTTCTTTTGATATTTTCTTTGGTACTTACAGATATCTTTCAAAAGTGGCGATAGTTTTCCCATGCCTGATTTGTCTTTACACACCGTATGCTGATGTCTATATCGATTCCCCTATCTTAAGTTAAAATTGACACTAAATATGTAAATTTGCTAATTTGTTTTTCCCCCCGAGTTCTTTATTTTTATTGACAAGGTTTCTACTGTCTGCTGATCACCATTGTCTCTGTGTTTTCGATGCTTATTTTCATGTTATATTTCTTACAAGAGATACATACAGGAAATATAAATTTCAAAATGTCGAGTTAGTGTGTGACACAGCTACAAGAATGTGATTTCTGCCACAAACACATCACGCAGTTTAATTATATTGAACACGGTGACCATTTTAGAGCAACTGTGAACGCAATATTCAAATCTAAACGCTAAAAATAGAGACTATGACATTTACAGGGCAGATGACAACGTTGGATTAGTGTGTGATTATCTAATTATATTTGTTTTTACTGGAATGTGAGGATTTCTCTCCAGGACAGGAAGCTGTAGACAAAAATATTGGCCAGCGATCATCAAACGCCAGCAAACTACCTGGTAAGTACTTATTTTGTTTTTGTCTCAGTTCATTCTCTTTCTAAGAACGCATCTTAGGGTTGTACAGTTGCCGCGTCTGTGATATTAGCTAAAGGAGATCAGACTAAGTTATTCATATTGGTACGTTCATAATAACACTCTCTCCTTTGGGCATTGAGTTGAAGTACGTTTATAATAACATTCATACCTGGGCATTGAGTTGAAGTAGATTTATAACAACATTCAATACCTGGGCATTGAGTTGAAGTAGATTTATAATAACATTATCTCCCTGGGCATTACGATGAAGTAGGCTTATAATAATATGCCATACCTAGGCATTGAGGTGAAGTAGGCTTATAATAACATTCTCTACCTAGGCATTGAGGTGAAGTAGGCTTATAATAATATATTCTAACTAGGCATTGAAGTGAAGTAGGTTTATAATAATATATTCTAACTAGGCATTGAGGTGAAGTAGGCTTATAATAACATTCTCTACCTAGGTATTGAGGTGAAGTAGGCTTATAATAATATATTCTAACTAGGCATTGAAGTGAAGTAGGTTTATAATAACATTGTCCCCCTGGGCATTGAGGTTAATTAGGTTTATAATAACATTAACTACCTAGGCATTGAGGTGAAGTAGGCTTATAATAACATCCTGTCCCTAGGCATTGAGTTAAAGTAGGCTTATAATAACATTCCCTACCTAGGCATTGAGGTGAAGTAGGCTGATAATTACATTCTGTATCTGGGCATTGAGGTGAAGTAGGCTTATAATAACATTCTCTACCTGGACATTGAGGTGAAGTAGCTTTATACTGACATTCTCTCCCTGTGCATTGAGTTGGAGTAGGTTTATAATAACATTCTCTCCATGAGAATTGAGCTCGAGTACGTTGATAACACTCCCCATTGGGCATTGAATAAGAGTAGGTTTATAATAACATCCTCTCCCTGGACATTGAGCTGGAGTTCATTTATAACATTATCTCCCTGGGGATTGAATTGGAGTAGGTTTATAATAACATTCTCTCCCTGGACCTTGAGCTGTAGTCTATTTATAACATTATGTCTCTGGATATTGAATTGGAGTAGATTTTTATAATACCATTCTCTCCCCGGACATTGAGCTGGAGTTCGTTGACAATCAAGTACCTAAATCCCATGGAAGGAACATGACCAAGCTTGTCATAATCATCTTCGCTTATTCTGTGCTGACTGAAGATCATGACCTTGTCACATCCTGATATGCTTCTTAGCAGATGGAAGGTTCCAGTACCAGTCATGCACATACCGTTGCTTTCTGGACATAGAGAGGGGAAGAGCTCTCAACTACCCAGTTCCCGTGGAGGTGATACTCTGATTCCAGATCGGCAGAAAATTCCCTACACCACGACCACTCTGCTAAACGCAAGACACGTTCAGGGTTTTATCGACTCCAATCCCAATCAATCAATCAATCAATCAATCAAGCAATCAATCAATCAATCAATCAATCCACCAATCAATCAATCAATCAATCATATACCGTATCCACAATGAATTCGGCTGCAAAGGAACTTCCACACTGTCTGTCTCTCGCCTTGATTGTCCATTATATTAGACTGCTGTTCGTCCATATCTCGATGTAAAGGACATGCGATTAACTTAACTAACGGCACTATTTACTTCTTTACGTTCATACTTTAAGGCTTTCGTTGTGGTTAGGGTAGCTAGTTCACTATAATGTAGTCCCGGTTCTAACAAGTACAAGTCAATTACCGTTTAGCATGGCTTAAGGCGCACTGAGCACACAGTGCTAGACTCAAGTTCCCTATCGGCACTAGGCAGGAGATGTGAGCCAGTAGCAGGTATCAGTGCGGCCGCCTTTACTTCCCAAGGTATTTCCTGGTGTGCAGTTTAGACTGGACAGACCTTGGGATCGTAAACAGTTGGAAAACTACTCACAACAGAACATTTATGATACTCAAATCTCTTCGCGGAATTGGAAAGCAAAGGGAATCCAGCACATTAATTTCCCGCAGTAAAACGTGTATGGCAAGATACAAAGTCAAAGTTACAGTGTTCAACATCTGTGTACCAGGCAGTCTTGGGACTTACCTGATCCGACCATAACAACCCCACTCTGTAGCTTCGGATGACTAAAGGTTAGAAGTCTAAAAGGTCGACTTCATTGCACCAGGTTTCATCAGAAATGGCTCGGTCTCTTTCCACAGGGTTTCCTGCCAAAAGCATCGCACCAAAGCACGAACTCCGTAGCTCCAGCGATGACCCCTCTAGGAGTCTACGAGAAAATTGCAATCGAGAACCGAACGATGTAGGCCGGAATAGAACCCACAACCTTCTGAGAGCTAGATAGACTCCCATCGAATGACCAAAATCGGGCTTTACTCTAATACTGATTACAGTTGACAACTGTACCATGGGGTTTGATTCCACCCTCTGTATTTTACCTGCCATCCTACTGGTTAGTTACCTGCGTCGTAAACATAGTCATTATTCGCTCTAAACGCATTACAAATTAACCTAGACTTGACAACGACTAACTTACGCATAGTAAATTACAGATACGACAAGATATTCGCATAACGAACTGTCGTTGATAGACATTTGACATGGCGGTTCACAGCTGCCAAGTTATTGCTTCGTTGGTTTGAATAATCTCCTTCAATTACGTATATCGGAGATGCTTTGATTCTGACATAAACTAGGTGGGTTAACTAACGGGTATTGATTGAAGTAGATGTTGTGCGGGTGCAGTTGTTAGTATAAAAAAGTACCACATCAATGGTACACTTGGCGGAGATAGAAAATGAAAGGGGGGGGGGGGGGGGGATGAGGAGCGACCTATGACCTTGTGACTGTGTTTAAAACAGTGAAGCGTAGTTGATTGACGCGATTAAATTATGGGCGTCATTCTGGGCGTCCAACTTGAGTTTTGGTAAATCCGTATTGATATTCTTGCCCCCTCTTCCAAGCGCCCCCCCCCCCCCCCCCCCCACATAACGTTTACCCCTGGTTACGCCCCTGAGTTAGGAAAGGGGGGAAGTAGTGATTAATAATGCATTTACATTTGGTTGCCTCCATATAAAGATCCATATCTCAGTAACCAGTTGAGAGAAAATGTTGAGATTTAGCATATAACCTTATCATTATGTCCACCCAACAAAACAATAAAAAAATTGGTTCTGGAGATTGTACAGCAGATTTCAATGTTTTTTTTTTTTTTTTTATGCGGTATATAATTTACGGGTCAGAGATTAAGTCCATAATTTTAGATGGATTACACCTTCAGCGTTCAATGTTGAATATTCTCCGTGGTTCACGGGATTGGCCTTATGGCAAGAACCCCGCGCTGTTTAAACTGGGAGTGTTCAGAGGTGTCGTCAATGTGGGTTCTTTCATGAAACCTGATTATTTTTTTTTAAATCTTACCACTTATCGCTAACATTGGAATGTGTGAATATTGTTCAATGGGATTGAATGTGAAATTGTGTACACTTCAAAGCATCGCTATGAAGTTGTACACATATTTTTGTCAAGAAGCTGATCGCAGGAAACTGTTTCATACTATTACAAATTCCGAAAAAAACAGTGCATGCATTGGGTTTGAGTAAGCGGTCATTTCGTCGATGGGTGCAAGAATCTGGAATTAAACCACCACGCAATAACCAAACGGTAGGTAGAAAGGCTATTTTAGACAGCTTTGACAAGGATGTCATAAGGCGAGCTATTATAAAAATGCTGGATACCAAAGAAACAGTGGCTGTAAGAAAACTTAGGGTTTTGTTGAGAAAGAACAATAACATAGAGCTATCCAAAACAACTTTGTGGAAAATTATAAGGACAATAGGCTTCACTTTTAGAAAGTACAAGGGAGGTAGAAATATCCTTTGCGAGCAACGGCATTTAGGAGCCATGAGAAGCAGATACCTACGTGAAATAAGGGAAATGCGCAAAGAAAATTATGGCATAGTGTATTTGGATGAAACGTGGATCAATGCGCACCACACAAGTGATAAGGAATGGCAATCAGTGGATGGAAAGATAAAGCGATATGTGCCCAGTAGTATAGGACAGCATTTGGTCATGGCCCATGCTGGTAATACGCATAATGGCTTACTACAGAATGCTGGACTCGTGTTCGTATCAAAGCATACAGACAATAGGGATTATCATAATAAGATGAATGGTAATGTATTTAGAGATTGGCTCAAGAATACAGTGCTTCCATCCCTAGATAGACCGTCGTGTCCAATTATGGACAATGTATGATATCAATGTTGTTGTCCAAGAAGACAAAATACCTACAGCATCGAGCACAAAGGGAGCAATAAAGATATGGCTCCGAATGGAAAACATACCATTTCCAGAAACGTATTTCTAGCTAGAATTGTTGTCCCTTGTAAAACAGACGCCAAAAAGCAAGAAATATCAAATCGACAAGTTGATAGAAGAGCATGGTCATGGGTGCTTGAGACTTCCGCCGTACCATTCTCATTTTAACCCTATAGAACTTGTGTGGGCTAAAATTAAAGGACAGGTGGCAGCTGACAATACTATATTCAAATTGTCTGACGTCAAGATACTAACCCAGTCCGGGCTATTAAATATTGATAAAAGTTAGTGGAAAAAATGTGAGGACCATGTGTTGAAAGAGGAGGATGACTATTGGAGAAAGGATGGATTGAATTTTATGCAACCGAGAGCAGTCATCAACCTACTGGAATCGTCCGACACAGATTAAGGTCTAGGCAGATCGCAGACATTAATCCACATGCACACCTACTTGGAAATTTTTGCTCCAACTATTCAGAAAAAGAATTGCAGGCCGTTAACATGACAGCATCAGCACTAACAATACCACTTGTCAATAGCAACAGTTTGTATTCCACAGTGATGAATTTTCAATTCCGTAAGCCCTCAACGGTGACAAACAACTGGCATTAACAAATAAAAAAGCTCTAGACGCATTGAATACCAACCGAAGAGTAATATTGTGGTGGGAACTGACATATTGTGGCATAACAAGAAACGTGAGAAGAAACACGTTGTCAAATGAGGGGACAACACACGAACATACGAATAATTCTATAAACTTCAATGAAAAGAGGACCAACATCTTGACCGTTATGAAGGAAGCCCACTACAGAGACATTCACAGCTATATTCGTCGTGCAAAACAAGTAATCATGTTCCGTCCCAGCAGAGTATACATTGCACCCACTCCCATTCGAATCTGGATACGCCTTGTATCGTCATCTGAATTGGCGGGGCATTCATTACTGTAAAACAAGTTGTTTTGTTTTTTTTGTTTTTTTTTGTTTTTGTTTTTGTTTGCGAGAAATCACTAGTTTTTCACCAAAACATCAAGGAAATGTCGCAGCTTTCCATGATTTAAGTTGCTTTTGGACCTATCAAAGACATATTCCTTGGGTGGGGGTAAACATAAGACGGCAGGAAAAATTTAATAACGATGCAACCGTTTTCAAAATAATTGATCGTGAATGATGGCATTCATTTCTGGACAGACTATAGAAGTTAAACGATCACGATTGGCTCGAGTACGTCCTGTTGTTGACCTTACGGATTTGTTTCACAAGAAGCAGGGAAAGAATGGTATTTCCACCATGTTCCCGAGGGAGTAGATCGAACGTCTAGACTTCTCGGACCATGGCGAAAGAATCGAAGGATCCGAGTGAGCGTTAAAAATCTCTTGGTAGTTTGAAATCGAAAAGAGCAGGCCAAACGGACTGCAAAATTTAACAATAAGAAACATAGGTGAAGGTAATCCCGTAGCAGATATCGCCGTTGGGATGTGATGTGATAGGCCTTTACATATAGGCCACAACATAATGAGGTGCAGTGCCCAGTTCCCTCCCTCATCGCGTTTTCCTTCCCTGACAATTCCCATAATATTCTTAAAATTATATGTGCATATTTATACGAGAATAGGATTCATTTCACACGGCTATCAGTTGGACTGATCTCTTGACTTCCCGTTCAGACTGCAATGGCAAACAGCTCAAAGAAAATCGTCTGGTCGCAGGTCCGCATGGCCGAATGTATTAAAACGCGTATTCTTAAACATCCGGTGTGCTAATGCCGAGGTAAGCGTTTCAACCCCTACACCAGACAGCTGTACTAAAATTTTGACCTGTCGTCCTTGACATTGGGGACGTAAATTACAAGTACCTCTGAATTCGGAGTGGGTTCGCCTGATAGCGAGGGACACTGTTAATAGGGAAACCTAATCCACACGCAAAATTCAGTCAATCACTACTATAAAATAGCGCGTATGGACTACGCTTGATTTCAAAAGCGAGCGAGAGCACACAACAAAAAAATCGTCCGGTAAATCACAAACTACAAAACTATAGACAGTAACTAATTGGTTTCTGTACAAAATAGTTGGAACACAATGGTAGGACAAAATCATCAATGGAGAGAACACGACAAATATCTGTGAACCAAAAAGTGAATAGCAGACCCTGACTTTGGGTAGGACATACTTCTTCTTCTTCAGTGTTCCGAGCCATTGAGGTTCTTTGCTGCAGATACAATCCGTCTCCATTCGTCTCTCTGGTGGACCTTCTCTTGCCAGTCGTTGATTCCAAGTGCTTGTAGATCTGTACATGTATTATCTCTCCACCGTCTTCTTGGTCTACCTCGGAGTCTACGGTCATTTATTTCCTGAGTGTAAGCGACATACATTAAGTAAATATGAGAACAGTATAACTAGAACGATCTTTGTCTGGAATTTACAGGGCCAAAAAAAAAATATATATACGGAAACAAAGTTAGTTGCTTATCTTTTCAAGACTTCGCGCTCAATTCCATTCTCTTTCTGGCTGTTTGAGATTTCTTGGCAAGTTTCCGTTTAGAAGCTTGTCATTTCTTTCTGAACGACCGGCATTCATACAATTGTATGAAACCCAATGCAAGGCGGTCTGCTTCCAAATCGCCAGTAGCTATATTTCGAACCTGGTATGTGGGATTGAAAATTGGTTTCGCAACCTCTGCAAAACAGCACCGGTTAAATAGAGGAAGAAATTGGGGAAGAAATAGAGGAATAAATAGAGGAAGAAATAGAGGAAGATTTAGAGGAATAAGTGAGTTACTTGAGGGCCTATCTCCCAATGTGGGATGGAGGATGAGAGAAGAAGAACAACAAGAACAGCAAGAACAAGAATAAGCAATGTTGTTGGTTCTTGATTTCATATTTTTATTCCTTTAGTGTTACTTCTTCACCCATACTTTGTAAGCAGGCCAATCAAATCCTGCCCATGTAATTCACATTGTTTGCCCTGGGCCTCGGAAGCTTCCAGATATTCTTGATTCCTTTGTGTAAATTTGAAGGACACTCAACGGTGATTGAAGCTTGCATTTTTGTGCTGGGGCTGTGGACATCTGCGCTAATTCAAGAGATCTCCCACACGATATAATGTTCGGAGGACAAGCGGCTACCACTTCATATTCATTATAACATTTCTTTCTTTCTGTCTTTCTTTCTTTCTGTCTTTCTTTCTGTCTGTCTGTCTGTCTTTCTTTCTTTCTTTCTTTCTTTCTTTCTTTCTTCTTTCTTTCTTTCTTTCTTTCTTTCTTTCTTTCTTTCTTTCTTTCCTCATTCTTTCTTTCTTTCCTCATTATTTCTTTTTTTTCACCGAATTTTAACCTTAAAGGTAATTAATTTTTATATTTCTTTTCATTAGTAATCTTGTTATTGTATCTTCATGTGTGTCCTTGATTTCTTCTCTGTCTGTCTGTCTGTCTGTCTGTCTGTCTGTCTGTCTGTCTGTCTGTTTGGCTGGGTGGTTGGGGTGTGTGTGGGTGGGAGGGTAGATGAGAGATGCATGTGTTGATGGGTGGGTTGGTTATGTGTGGGTGTGAGTGGTTGATGGATGAGTACGTGAATGGGTGGATGTGTGTGAGAGATGAGTGTATGGGTGGTGGATGTGTGTGAGGGTTGGAAGATGTGTGTGAGCTGTGCATGTGTGTGGGTCAGGTATATGTGGGTGGTGGGGTGTGGGTGAATGGGAGGTGTGTGTTTTGGATGAGGAATGTGTTGGTGGGTGGGGATGTGTGTATGGGTGGGGGATGTGTGTATGTGAGTGTATGGGTGGTGAGATGTGTAGTTAAGGGATGTATGATTTGGGATTGGAGATCGAGGGGGGAGGGGTTGGCGAGTGGGTGGGAGGAGGATGTGTGGGAGGGTGAGTGTGTGTAGGTTGGGGGTGAGTGCGGGATGTGTGTGCGTGGGTGCGTGATGTGTGGGTGGGGGAGTTTGTGTGTTTGGGGGATGTGTGTAAGTGGGGGATGTGTGGGTGGGTGCGGGTTTTGTGTGGGTAGGTGTGGGATATTGAGTTGGCGGGAATATATGTGTGTGTGTGTGTTGGATATGTGGTTGGGGGATGTGTGTTTGGCTGAGTGGTTAGGATGTGTGGGTGGGTGGTAGAGGATATGTGGGACGGTGAGTGTTGGTAGGCTATGGGATGGGTGGAGGAGATGTGTGAAGGTGGGGGATGGATAGGTGGATGCATGCATGTGTGCCTGGGTTTGTGTGTGGGTGGGTGGGGGATGTGTGTCGGGGGATGTGTGGTGGGTTGGAGGTGTGTGTGTGTGGGTTGGGAGATGGTGTATGTGGGGTGTGTGTGGGTTGGGGGATGGGTGGATGGATGGGGAAATGTATGTGCCTGTGAGTATATGTGTGGTTGGGTGGTAGATGTGTGTGTGTGGGGGGGGGGGGCACGCTGATGTATAGGGGATGGGCTGGATTTGTCTCATAACATGGTACCATGCATTGTCTATGTTTACAACATTCATTTGGCAATGTTTTTTTTATTCTTATGTGTATGCCCTATGTACTGGTGAATGAAAGATGAGTGATTGGAAGGGCCGAATGTAAGACAGGCCTGCGTGCCCAATTTGTTACCCTTTGAAAATAAAGTTTGTTCGTTCGTTATGTCTGTCTAGCTATCTCTCTGCCTTAGATATAGCTTTTATGATTTCATTCTGTCTGTCTGTCTAGCTATCTCTCTGCCTTAGATATAGCTTTTATGATTTCATTCTGTCTGTCTGTCTAGCTATCTCTCTGCCTTAGATATAGCTTTTATGATTTCATTCTGTGTCTGTCTAGCTATCTCTCTGCCTTAGATATAGCTTTTATGATTTCATTCTGTCTGTCTGTCTAGCTATCTCTCTGCCTTAGATATAGCTTTTATGATTTCATTCTGTCTGTCTGTCTAGCTATCTCTCTGCCTTAGATATAGCTTTTATGATTTCATTCTGTCTGTCTGTCTAGCTATCTCTCTGCCTTAGATATAGCTTTTATGATTTCATTCTGTCTGTCTGTCTAGCTATCTCTCTGCCTTAGATATAGCTTTTATGATTTCATTCTTTTCATTTCCCTGTCTACTCCTTTCTTATTTTCTTTCAGTCTATTTGTTTCTGTCTTTATATCTGTCTTCATCTTGTGTTTTTATTCACTTATTTAAACAAAAACTATCGTCACTATTTCGTCACCACAAATCTGTGTCATAATCGCTCTCCCTCACATTCCATATATATATATCTCTCTCTCACACACTCTCTCTCTCTCCCTCTCTCTCTCTCACTCTCTCTCTCTCCCTCTCTCTCTCTCTCTCTCTCTCTCCTCTTTCTCTCTCTCTCTCTCTCCTGTTAGGCTAATTATTGATCTCTTATATATTGGTTTGTGATGTTATGTTATCTTATGTAATGATCTGTTGTGTTTTTTTTTTGTCTTATGTTATGTAATTTACATGCAGCTAATATAGTTTTAACTTAAAATGTGTCTTTAATAGATATTACTTTTACTTAAACGTGTCTTTAATAGGTGCTACTTTAGCCATTCCATCCCTGACATTACTTTAACTCCTTAAATCTTAGGATAGTATTGATTACAAATAGTGAATACCTGAAGGAGCGACGTAAATCTATATATCCTAAAACGCATGTGCAAGAAAGACGTGTCCATATAAATCCTTGCAATAACGACGTGTGTGTCCATACAAATCCTTGCAAGAATGACGTGGTCATATACATCCTTGCAAGAGTGACATGTCCATAAAATCCTTGCAAGAAAGCGATACCCATATACATCCTTACAGGAAAGACCTGTCCATATACATCCTTACACGAAAGCCGTACCCATATACATCCTTACACGAAAGCTGTACCCATATACATCCTTACACGAAAGCCGTACCCATATACATCCTTACAAGAAAGCCGTACCCATATACATCCTTACAAGAACGAAACTACTTGGGGTCATTGCCTGAGCTACAGAGTTCGTGGTTTGTGAGCAGCTTCCGGCAGGCCGCGCTGTAGAAAGATACTGAGACAGGTGCGATTAAACCCTGTGCAGTAAAGTTGATCCGCTCACCTTTAGATTTAAGAAGATTTTGTCCGGATGCGGGTTGGTTGGTTGGTTGGGTGATTGATTGATTGATTGATTGATTTAGGAACCGACATCACAGCATTCGGGACATTCCCATAAGCGCTCCGTCCCCATCCTCAGCAGCCAGCGAAGAGTTCCAACACTAATAGTTTCAGTAGCAATCTGATTATATGTCCGTCTCGCCTTTCCTCTGAGCGCCGAGCATCGGCCAGATCCCCTCGTCACACCTCGCTGTCTCATTCTTACCAGACTATGGTGATCCATTTGCTCCTCCGAGGTGTACACGTGCTCCCACAAGGCCGCAACCACATATGTTTTGTCATAAATCAATACTCCACCAAGTTTTGCCGAGCCAGCCAATCTGTCCGCATGTTCATTCCCCAGCACACCGGCATGCCCAGGAGAAAAGATCCAGGTGATGCTTGCTACACGTGACCTCCGAAGCGAAGCAATGGTTGGGTGAATGGGTAGGTGGGTGGGTGGGTTGATTGGTTGGTCGGGTTAGTTGGTAAGTTGGGTTGGTAGGTTGGGTTGGTAGGTTGAGCTGAGTTGATAGGTTTGGTTTTTTGGTCATTCAGGTTGATTGGTATGATGGGTTGGTAGGTTGGGTTGGCAGTTTGAGTTGAGTTGGTAGGTTTGGTTGGTTGGTTTGGTTGGGGGAATTAGTTGTTTGTTGAATTCTCCTGACGATTAAGTTTTAACTCCTTAACCTCGATGAAACGAAGATCACGTGATTATAGCCCTGAAAACCCCTGGCATCTATCTGAGTGAGGCTGGTGTAGAATCTTTCTTCCTGGCACGATTACAAAATGTCATCTTCACGGGGCATGTATTGCAATGATTCACTCCCTTTCTCCAAATTTAGAAGCCAGAGGGTGTTCAAAACGGATACTGTAACCTTGTATTAGTGGTGAGGTATATTATAATGTAACCAGATTATGAATCAGCCAATACATATGGACTGAATTTGAAATACTTTACTTGCAGCCTTTTTATTTCATTCATAATCTCTCTTTTCATTCCTAGTTTTTTTCTAGAATCTCTGTTTTTGATTGTTTTCGTTTCCATGAAATACGACATATGTTTCTGTATATCCGCATCTCCAGGGCCTCACCTCGACTTTATAATTGTTTGTTCATTGCCCAAGCTTCTGTGTCATATGGCGGTGTTGAATATACTCGTAGATAACATCTGATCATTCTCATTTTTAATGCGTTGTTAATCTCTCTAGATGTTAATGCTGATTTCATGATGTCGACAGGGGGTGTTATTATCTATGCCACATTCTGCCCTACGCCTGTTTACTTGTTCCACTAGGTTTTGTAACTCTTGCAAGGTCAATATTTAAAGGGGGCTTAAAGCCGAGAGGATAGACTTCCTTATACCGGATCACATACGGCTCGGTCTGTCCACAGGGCGACCTACCGAAAGCCTCGCTCAAAGCACGAACACCGTAGAGCCAGCTACGACCCCCGGGAGTCTCCGAAAAAAAATATATTGTGGTATGCAAGGCAGAATAGGAAATAAGACAACCATTAATGGTGCCAGTGTTTAGTTGGTAGACGCGTCTGCTTCCGCTCCTGGTGTGTAGATCTTTCCTGACCACGTTGATCGTCAGAATTACCGCTTGAATTCTAACCTTTGATGATGATTTCTCCAGGTGGAAGTCCTTGTGTCAGTTGGGGGTTCATAAAGATATTCATGATGATGGCTCCATTAATTGATTAACTCTATAATGTGGTGGTAGTGCCTGCCAGCGTATATTCTCTTTCTTTGCCCACAAGGTGCGCTTGTCATTGTATGAAACTAAGAGTGATTTCACTTATAGTAGATCTCTGTAGAGATTTAATCCAACGTCAATACGGAAAACCGACTGTCTATCTGGATATAGCTCAATGATTATTGACAAAAACAATCAAATACATAGAAAAACTGGGAATGAACAGAGAGTTGATGAAAGACATAAAAAAGAGGCAAGTGAAATATTTCGAACACGTTAAAGGACATAACACTCTTTAAAAAAAAACACACTGGAGGCTAAGGTTGTAGACAAGCGACTAAGAGATAGATAACGATACAAATGGGAAGATAATATAAAGATATGGATGAAAAGCAATCTGACATAAGTACAGTCAGTTCAAGAGACAGAAAGTGTTGGAGATCCATTGCAAACAACCTCCATTGTGAAGACGGAACCTGAATGATTGATTGTGATCATTGAATCTGTAAGTATGGACGTAGTTTTGTGACTCAAGCTAAAAAAATGCCATTGCTACTGCCAACACTTCTGTTGCATAATGTTTGTGATTGTGAAGAAACACTACGCCTTTAATAATAAATCTTATAAATGAGCGTTTCGTGAACGCTCGTGCATATAATTGATGCTTAGCAACCGAAACTCAGAAACCATGAATGTCGTTAAATATCTAGGTTAAACTGTTCATTTGATGATAAGGGTCAGGACTTGATATTGCTCAGGGTGAGAGACATTGGCCTCTAGGAGGGAGATTGCAAGACTGTTTTCGCTGCATCTCGTCAGGTACATACTGCAGGATTTACACAACATAAACTAAAGAAATCAGAGAAGTCCTGCAAGCTGAGATAATGTTGTGTGATTTCTGCAGTACGTACCTGACGAGATGCAGCTCATAGACCATATACCATCAGAGATCACATACCAGGCAATAAATCGTGCAATTTAGTGTTTGTGTCTTCGTTATTAAAATTCACCACGTGAAAACATTGTTCTGAATCTTGATGTTGTTTGTCCAAGTATAACTTTAGTGTCTCCAGCTCCATTCTGTATTCAATTGTTCATTATATTATGCTCGCCCGTAGAGCGTCACAGTTTCACGTAGCCGTTATTAAAGTAACAAATTGTGCATGTCTCTTCCAGAACATTCACCCTAGGTTGATTTTTCAATACCGAACTAATACCGAATTAATACCGAACCAGTGAATTCATCCGAGACACACTCAGCGAAGTTCAAAGGAGGATATTGGTGCATCAGTGGACTTGTCATTGCCGTGCAATGATGATGGTCGATTTGCATAAGTATGTTATTTGATGTATATATGAAACAACTGACAAGGCCGACCCAGACCAATTGAGATAAATTACATCCTAGTTGCAACAGACTGTGGCAAAATAACATGTTAGGAATGCTCCGTGGCGAAGTTGTTAAGCCGTCTGCCTCACGCTTCGAAGGTTGTTGGTTCGATTCTGGGATACGTCTTTCGATTCACGAGTCTTGTAACAAGTAAATTAAGTTGTGATACTGAAGAAGCACATTATCATATGCTATGCGAATCTGCGTGGGCGGTTATATTTTGCCATCTCACGTGAATAGAGGATTTCGATCTAGTCCATTTCTTACACTATATATATTTGTGGTTTGTCAGACGTCAATCACCAGGGTATTAGTATGGGCTAGGATTTCCATAGCTCGCATAAGGAAACGAGAATGCCATGAAACCTTACTCAGACCTATGCGATTGTTGAATTACCCCCACAACGCATCCAATACTTGTTTCTGATAGAGGCGTAACGTTTCTAGTTTTCTCATGGATCAGGCTAGAATCCACTTCATGATTATATAATCAGTGAAGTCGTTTGTTTTATTCCAGTTCCACTCAGGTGTAATCCTCGGTAGCTTAGTGAAAAGCGTACTCGCCTATCCTGAGATCATAGGTTCAAATCACCCTCGAAAGGGATGTTTTTCCCTGTAGACAAAAGGGCACTGGGTTCAACACATTTCATTTCATCTCATCATGTTTATCTTGTACCTTGCAGTGTCGAGGTGAAGCATAAACAGCGGGATCACCAACACTCTTGTTCTCGTTGCAAATAACATCTTTTTATTCATCATAATCAAGTGCCCTGCCAGCTGGCGTAGGCATTCATGGCTTTCCCAGATCTCGGTCTTTGATGCTCTGGATCAACTCTGCTGATGATATGCCTCCAAGCCACTGTCTCAATCTATCCAGCATCATTTCTCTTGGTCTCCCTCTGCCTCTCTTCCCCTCGATCTTTCCAGTTGTCACGATGTTCTCTAATGTCTCTTTTCTCATCACATGGCCGAAGAAAGTTGTTTGTCTCTTTCTTATTGTTTTATATAATGTTCTAGTCTCATTAGCCTGTTTCAGGCAATCATTGTTAGTTACTCTGGCAGTCCAAAGAAATCGGAACATTCGTCTCAGGAACCACATCTCTGTTGCTTCTAATTTCTTCTTAATTTGTTCATTTACATTCCAAGATTCACTGCCATACAGCAAAACTGGTTCTATATATCATTTCAGCACTCTCTTTCTTAGATTCAGTGATAATGACTTATTTCATAAGATACTCCTCACTTTCTAAAATGCGGCTTTTGCTTGCCTTATTGTGCTCTTAATCTCTGTTATACATCTTCCATGTGATGTTATAAATGCCCCTAGGTATTTTAAATTATCCACTTGGTTAAAAATTGTCTGTTCTATTTCTATGTCACATTTTTGTGTCACCATTTTCTTTGATATCCCCATGTTTTACTGTTTTCTTGATATTCAAGAAGAATCCTTTCTTTGCACTCTCTGATACTACAATGTCCAACAATTGCTGTAGGTCTGTTGTATTATCCGCCACCAATACTGTGCCATCTGCATAGCGTATATTATTTATATTATAACCTCTAATTAGTATCCCTGGCGTCTCTTTGATCTCTCTCATTACTACATCGCTATATAGGGAGAAGAGATCCGGTGACAAGACACACCCCTGTCGTACTCCTAGCTTTATCTGTTCGTAATTGCCCTCTTTATTTCCCATTGTAATTGCTGCTGCTTGGTTCCAGTAATTACTCTTTATTATTCTTAATTCTTTCCTATCAATGTTGATATCTTCCAACATTTTAATCAGTTCATCATGTTTTACTTTATCAAATGCCTTAGTATAATCTATTAAGCACAAATATATGTCTTTCTGCGTCCCCATTGACTTTCCTATTAGTGTCCATAATGTATATATTGCATTGTTTGTACCCCTTTCTTCCACAAATCAAATACTGTTCTTCACTAATTTCTATTTGTATTTTCTTTCTTGTTTTTCTCATTGCAATTCTGAGTAGAAGTTTAGTGACATGGTTAATGAGGTTAATAAGCTTCTACTCGGGATAGAACCCGTTTATAGGCTTCATATATGGAGGTTTCATGTACTCTGTTATTCCCTCTGTCCGTGGCCTTACCCATTTCACTTGCGGTGGTATAAAGCCAGTTGGTAATCTAGTCATGTGGCCAAACCATTTCACTTCCTGTTGTATACTAAAAGATGGTAACTTGGTTATTTGGCCGAACCATTTTCCTTGCTGGGATATTTTCTCAGGTGGTAAACTAGTCATGTAGCCGAACAATTTCACTTGCTGGGATATTCTCTCAGTTGGTAAACTAGTCATGTGACCGAACCATTTCACTTGCTGGGATATTCTCTCAGTTCGTAAACTAGTCATGTGACCGAACCATTTTACTTGCTGGGATATTCTCTCAGTTGGTAAACTAGTCATGTGACCGAACCATTTCACTTGCTGGGATATTCTCTCAGTTGGTAACCTAGTCATGTGACCGAACCATTTTACTTACTGGGATATTCTCTCAGTTGGTAAACTAGTCATGTGACCGAACCATTTCACTTGCTGGGATATTCTCTCAGTTGGTAAACTAGTCATGTGACCGAACCATTTCACTTGCTGGGATATTCTCTCAGTTGGTAAACTAGTCATGTGACCGAACCATTTCACTTGCTGGGATATTCTCTCATAATATATATATATATATATATATATATATATATATATATATATATATATATATATATATATATATATATATTATATTATATTATTTATTACTGGTTGGTTGATTGATAGATTGGTTGATTTACTTGGTTGTTGATTGGAAGGACTCTGGAAGCCTTGAGTTCTAATTCCAAAGTCCTCTTCCTTGACGTTCTGGCCGTCCGAGGCCTGAAAACGGCATGCATCTGTCGGCGTGAGGCTGGGGAGAGACTTCTCTCCGGACTCATTACCGAAGTGTCATCTCTACGGGGACTGTGTTCCGTAGCCCCCGCCCCCACTCCCTTCTCTCTCTCTCTCTCTCTCTCTCTCTCTCTCTTCTCTCTCTCTCTCTCTCTCTCTCTCTCTCTCTCTCTCTCTCTCTCTCTCTCTCCAAGTACACGAATCATGAGTTTGCATTACAGGTAATAGAGCTTCACTTCTGCGAAAAAGGCATAGAGATCATGGAAACGTTAGGCAGACTTGGAAACCAGTCTGTAGACCGACCAAACCGAGGAGAAGTGCTCAAAGGTCGAGGCAATTCTAAGTCCTGGTCTTCCGAACTCGGCGGAGAACATGTTAAATATCTCATGACTGGCAGAAACTTTATGTCTCTGTGCAGGCCCTTGGTTTGTCGAGACGTCTGTTTGTTCCACTTTTCACATGAGGCAGTGAGGAGCATTTTATGTGATATTCACAGGCAGAGGAACGGGGCATAATGGGGTGATCATGTGCCGTGAAGTTGGAACCTAGTTTAGTTTAGTTTAGTCGATGGATCAACATCACGGCACACGGGCGCAACACATAAGTGCTCCGTTCTCTTCCTACTCAAACCTGAGTCTGGAGAAACTCAGCTCAGTGCACGAAATCCGTAGCACCGGCGAGGATCCTGAAATACTTTGGGTAGATTTTTAACTCGAAATTTTGCCATAGCAGCGCCGTTAGGCTACTGTTTTTTCGATTTCCAACTGCCAAGGGATGTTTTTTCGTGCGCAACAATACACACGGGCGTCCGATTTCACTACCCAGAGACCAGGGGAAATTTTATTACTAGAAGTCCACGAGAAAAAGTCCCGGTCATCACCGGGACTTGAACACGGGATCTCCAGCACTCGAGGCGGACACCATACCTCGAGACCACGCAGTCCTCTAAAGTTGGAAGTTGGCACCGCGACTAACTAACTAACATACTAGAGTATTCTAGCTGACATCAACTAGTAAGTAATCTGAAGAACGTCGCCCTCATCACGACAGCCGAAAGATCTCTGCCTCAGTTGCTATTTCTAACGCCATAAACATTTTCAAGCCAAAAGTGGCTGCAGTGTACTATGTGCAACTTCCTTCTGGCCAACCCGCGCTTCTTCTTCCAGTACGCATACATTCCATCAATGATCTGACGTGAGATGACGTGACGTTTAATCTGGCCAAAATATAACAGTTTGAAAGTTGAGTTGAGTTGAGTTAAGAACCGACATCACTGCACTCAGGACATTCCCATACGTGCTCCGTCCCCTCGTTCATCAGCATGAAGGGGCATACTACTAATCGTTCCCACCGCTATCTGATTAAAAGTTCTCCTGGTCTTCCCTCTCAGTTTTGAGATTTGTCCAGAGTCCCTGTCGATCTCCCGCAATCTTATTCTTCCCACATATGTGTTATCAGTCTGTTCCTCTACTTTCTCCACATGGTCCCACAATCGTACGACCATCTCCCCCTTGTCCATAGGCAATCTACCACCAAGATGTGCATTCCCTGCTAGCCTATCAGCCTGTTCATTCACCCTCACCCCCCGCATGGCCAGGGCAAAATATCCATACAATTCTCACAATCTGTTACCCCTGAAGCGACGAGAGCCATTCCAAAGAAACATTCCTTTTTCCACCTTACTAAGCATACTATTTGAATCCGTAATGAAAACAATGTGTGTTGCAGTAGTCTCCTCTAGCCAACGGAATGCCGCTGTTACTTCCTCCATCTCCATTCTCATGCTGGAGGTCGTAGTCTCATATGCCAGACTCTCCTTTTTCAAGACTCGTCCGTTAGCCTTTGCAATAAAGCCCCAACCACTACTTATGTTTCTCACCACTGACCCATCGGTGCAGATGATTATGTCACCTTGATGTGTGTTACTCTGGATCAGCTGTTGCACTTCAAACTCAGTGCAGCCCGCTGCCCATTCTCTGCACTCGCGACCCAGTGTTATTATTACATTGTGCCAGTCCGTCATGTCTTCCGGAACTTCAACCCACTCTCTTTCACGATTGTTGGTCTCTAGATCACACACCTGACGTATAGAAAGTTTCAGAGGGTTGGTGATGTTTATACACCAGTTGTCTTCAATATTCAGGAAATTCCCATCTTTTTCTCCTTCTAGGTCCACGCGGAAAAGGGGTTAAGGAAGCGGTTAGTAATCTCGCATACCGCGTTAGAAACACTACTGCGGGATATTTGGCAGCAGACCGCCTTGCGTTGATTTTCATATTACGGTATAACTGCCGGTCGTTCAGAAACTAATGGCAAACTATTGAATGTAAACTTGGCAAGAAATCGCAAACAGCCCAAAATGTATGGGGTTGACTGCGACGTCCTTTAAGGGATATGCAACTAATTTTGCTTGTCAATGATATTCTAAGGGCTGTTCTGAAACATGTAAATTTCAAATGCTCGGATATTCTTCTTGAATGTTTGCGGCATGTTTTGTGACTCACATCTGTTTGTTACTACAGGTAAGATACATGGTCTCCACAATTTTGCCGGTGTTGCGCCAACGTTTCGTAATACGGCAAGGTCTCCGTGGCTAAGTAGTTACGCGCTCCGAAGACTGTGGGTTCAGCTCCAGGTTACGTCATTCGGTTCACAAGTGCAAAGTTTTCTGAGACTCCAGGGGATTGTCGCTGGGCTTACGGATTTCGTGCTTTGTGCGACGTTCTCGGCAGGCCGCCCAACGGAAAGAGGCCTAACGATGTGGGATAAAACCCAGTGCAATGAAGCCGATTCTCTTGCCTTTTGAATCCGTTTAAACTCTTGGTAATATAGTATAACCTCTGCATTGCTTTGATCAGTATAGATCTGATTTCTCGTGAAGTCCCCCCTTTTACAGATATTTAGGGACATGGATAACATCAGATGGAAGATGCTTCACTGAGATAAAGAACAGAATAGGACAAGCAAAAACTACATTCTATCAAATGAAGAACATGTTGTGCAATAAGTCACTTTCCTTAAAAGTTAGAAACAGAGGTCTTGCATGTTACATAGAACCATTTTTAGCATACGGTTGCGAATCCTGGACAATTAGTAAACAGTCGAAAATAGCCCTGGAAGCCGTTGAGATGTGTTTTTATAGAAGATTGCTGAAAATTAATTGGACAGCCAAAATGAGCGATCAGTACGTTTTAAGGGAAGCTGAGTGGCAAAGACAACTTATGACAAACATCAGAACGAGGCAGTCGTCGTGTTTTGGCCACGTAATGGAAGACAAAAACTGGAACATGTTGTAACAACGGGAAAGATTTGCGGAAAGAGACATAAAAGAAGGCAGCGTGAGAAGATTCTTGACAGTCTTGTGTTCATGGCACGGAAGAGAGTCAACACACGAGCTGAGCCATGACGACGGGGATCATGATTTGTCGAGTGGCATGATCACCCACGCCAGAAAGCAAGTCACTGCATGATGATGATTGGAACTAAGTTATTCACAGTTATGTGGGGGTTGTTGAAAGGAAATTTACAACAACAAAAAACGCATTTACTATGCCAGATATAGTGACCACATGTATACCCGACATTTAACACTGTTTACCACATGGGAAGTAACATTTTAAAATATGACGAATTATTGAAGTGTAACAAATTCAATAATTTGGTACGGCAATTCGTAGATGCTGTGATCTGAAAAACGACCAGATTTCACGTCATTTAACAATCCTGGTCTTGTTAACCCAGATCTTCGAAGGAATAACCTAATTATGGAGTTCAGGGAGAATAATAGAAATGCACTTGGTTGGTGTCTTTTCTCAATGGAAGACTTATTTTACAACCATTGAGCGGACGTAAATGAAATTTCCCACATGAAGATGAGGAAAACGGGATTACTACTTGTTGCAGTCAAATATTACGCCATTGCTAGATGAGACAACGGGGCTTCTGTCGGTTTGTGTTTTGGGAAAGGTTGGTATGGCTTTTGTGTAATTGTCGTCCAGTTACGTGGTTAGGTTCAATGGAGATTCAACAGTGCATGTGGTTTTGTTTTTTAATCCATGGCTGGTGACCTATTCAAACCGAAGTCGCTTTTATGACAGATGAAGAAAGAGAATGAGAGAGAGAGAGAGAAAAAAAAGGGTGGGGGAGGGACCGATGGTGAGTTTGTCTCTGAGAGAGAGAGAAGAAGAGGAGAACGAAAGAGAGAAAGAACGAAAGAACAAATAAACGAACCAAATGGATGAGAATTGGACAGAGAGAAAGACAGGGAGAGAGAGACAGACAGAGAGAGAGACAGAGAGAGAGAGCAGAGAGATACAGAGAGATACAGAGAGATGGGGGAGTGAGGACAAGTGAGTGAGAGAGAGACACACACCGAGAGAGACAGAGATGGTGGAGAGAGAGCGAGTGAGTGAAAGAGATATACAGAGAAAGAGAGAGATAGATAGACAGAGAGATGAGTGAGGGAGGACGGGTGAGTGAGAGAGAGAGAGAGAAACAGAGAGAGGCAGAGAGACAGGGAGAAAGAGACAAAGAGATGGGGAACGGAGAGCGAGTGAGTTTGAGAGAGGGAGACAGAGAGAGACACAGAGAGAGGCAGAGAGACAGAGAGATGGGGGAGGAGGACGAGTGAGTTTGAGAGCGAGACAGAGAGAGACAGAAAGGGGCAGAGATAGACAGAGAGACACACAGAGAGATACAGAGAGAGGGACAGAGACAGATACTGAGAGAGACATAAAGAGAGAGAGAGACAGGAAGCGAGACAGAGAGAGAGAGGTGCACAGAGAGAGACAAGAGAGATAAACAGAGGGAGACACAGACAGAGACAGAGAGATACACAGACAGAGACAGAGAGGGATAGAGAGAGATGGAGAGACAGAGAGAGACAGATAGATGGGGGAGGGAGGACAGTGAGTGGGAGAGACACGGCGAGAAGAAGAGAACGAAAGATAGAAAGAACGAAAGAACAAATAAACGAACCAAATGGATGAGAATTGGACAGAGAGAAAGACGGGGAGAGAGAGAGAGAGAGAGACAGAGATAGCGAGACAGAGAAATGGGTGAGGGAGGACGGGTAGTGAGAGAGAGAGAGGAACAGAGAGAGAGACAGTGAGAGGGAGACAGATAAATGGGGAAAGGAGGACGAGTGAGAGAGAGAGAGACAGAGAGAGAAACAGACAGACATATAAACAGAGTGAGACAGAGAGACAAGGAGCAAAAGACAGAGAGATGGGGAACGGAGAACGAATGAGTTAGAGAGAGAAACAGAGAGAGACAGAGATAGACAGAGATAGACAGAGAGACAGAGAGATGGGGGAGGAGGACGAGTGAGTTTGAGAGCGAGACAGAGAGAGACAGAGAGGTACAGAGATAGACAAAGAGACAAAGAGAGACGGAGAGATACAGAGAGAGGGACAGAGACAGGCATAGAGACAAACACAGATAGAGACAGAGTGAGAGACAGACATGGAGCGAGACAGAGAGAGACAGAGAGATACAGAGAGAGAGACAAGAGAGAAACAGAGGGAGACACAGAGAGAGACAGAGACATACACAGAGAGAGACAGAGAGAGACAGATGGAGGGACAGAGAGAAACAGAGAGAGAGAGACAGATGGAGAGACAGAGAGAGAAAGAGAGACGAGATAGTGAGGACTTTACAAACAAACAAACAAACAAACAGACTTTATTTTCAAAAGGTAACAAATTGGGCACGCAGGCCCGTCTTACATTCGGCCCTTCCAATCACTCATCTTTCTTTCATCAACAGTGCATAGGACAAAAACATTGTCACATGAATTGTGTAAACATAAACAATGCATATTACTATGTTATGAGACACATCCACCACCCACCCACACATCCCCCATTCACTCCAACTCCAACACCAAACCATACACATAATCCACACACACATACATGCCCCCACCCATCCACCACATCCCTACACCTACACATCTCCCCACCTACACATACCTCTCACCCACCATACATCCCATCCACCCACACCCCAAGCACACATACATTCCCCAACCCACACATCCCCACCCACACACATCCACCCACCTACACATCCCCCACCCACTCACATATCCTCTACCCGTCCCATTACCCACCAACAATCACTCACCCACATATCCTTCTCCACCCACACACCTCCAACCACCCAGTCAAACACACATTACTCGGCCACACATCCCCCATGCACACACACACACACATCTCCCCATCAACTCACATATTCCGCAACTACCCACACACAAATTCCGCACCCACCCACATAATCTCCCATCTCCCCCAGCCCACTCACAGATCCCGAGCCCACCCCTACAAACATCCCCCACCATCTCCTAACCTACACACACTCACCCACCCACATATCCTCTACCCAACGACACATCATCTATCCACCCATCCCCCAACCAAACACCCCTTAACCACACACCCTTACTTATATACAATCACCCACCCACACATCCTCTGCCCAACCACACATCGTCCACCCACCCATCCCCCAGCCATACATCCCTTAACCACACACCCCTACCCATATATACACACATCCCCACCCATGCACAATCTCTCCACCCATACACACATCCCTCACACACATTCCCACCCACCAACACATCCCCCATTCACAAACACACACCTCCCATCCACGCACACACAACCCACACACACATTCCCAACCCATACACTCATCCCCTCACACATCCCTAGACACACGTACTTATCCCTCAACCACTACCACCCACACATCCCTCACCCACTCATCAAAACATACATCTCCTATCTACCCACCCACACCCCAAACATCCATCTAAACACACATCCTCCACCCTCACACACATCCTTCACCCACCCGCACAAACAACCACACCACCAGCCACCCACCCACATCCTTTATCCACACCCAGCTCCCCTCCCATACAACACCACACCCACACATCCCAAAGACACATCCCTCACGCACACACACACATCTCCCAACACATCTCCTACCCATCCACACATCCCCCAACTACAATCACCCTCACTACCCATACATACATCCTCCATCCGCCACACACACCCCAACCCAGCCAGATATATCCCCCACCCACACAAACATCCCCAAATCCATCACCCAAACCCATGCACCCCTTCCCCAACCCACACACATTCCCCACACACATTCACCCACTCATCTCCCACCCACACACACACTCCCCACACATACACCCAAACATCCCACACCCATACACATCCCTCACCCACACACACATCCCCAAACCCACAACCACCCCCACCTGCACACATCTCCCACCCATAACATATCCCCACCCACACATATATCCCCCACCCATCCCATAACTCACCATCAATCATCCACCAACATATCCTCCTCCACCCACTCACCCACAACCACCTAGCCAAACACACATCCCCACCCACACACACATCTCCCCGCCAACCCATACATCCCGCACGTACCCACACACAAATACCCCCCACCCACACAATCCCACCCCGCCTACCCACACATCCTGAGCCCACCCACACACATCACGAATCAGACAGAGAGAGAGACAGAGAGACAGAGAGAGACAGAGAGATGGGGGAGGGAGGAGGAGTGAGTGGGAGAGAAGGGCGAGACAGAGAAAGGCCAAGAGAGACAGAGAGAGACAGAGAGAGACAGAAAGAGACAGAGATAGACAGACACAGACAGAGAGACAGACAGTGAGATAGGGGAGGGAGGGCAAGTGAGTGACAATGGCAGAGAGAGACAGACAGAGACAGAAAGAGAGACAGACAGAGACAGACAGAGAAACAGACAGAAAGATAGGGGAGGGAGGACGAGTGAGTGAGAGAGAGAAACAGAGAGAGATAGAGAGATGGAGAAGTTAAGGCGAGTGATTGAGGGAGAGAGATGTGGGAAGGAGGACGTGTGATTGAGAGAGAGAGAGAAAAGAGAGAAATACACAGATAGAGAGACAGAGAGAGACAAAGGTGCCACATAGGTAACACGTTAACATCCAGATAAAAATAAAAGAAAGTTTCGTGTCCTTCGCACGACACTGCCGTCAACCCCAGCACTTATTGTTGGTTGTGATTTATTAGGCAATGCTACGTTCAGTTGTTTGCCATTGCATTCTGAAGGACCGGAGCCTCACACCATCGAGATCAATGCGATCTGTTCCACAATAACCCATGGCTGATTTCGAACTAACAGTGCCGTATTTCAAACCCCGTTTGCCGTATTTCGAATCCAGTGTGACGTATGACAAACCCTCGACTCGGAAAGTTCGGAAATTGTGAACCTACGTTTCGCTATCTCATAAACCACCACCACCACCACCACCATCATCATCATCATCATTATCATCATCATCATCATCATCATCATCATCATCATCATCATCATCATCATCCAGTGCCATGCCGCTGGAGTGGACGACCATGCCACAAATTGCGATCTCCGACGGCATGGATAAATGTGTGTATTGATTCCCATCTCTGCCATGCCACAAGACTGTCAGGAATATTCTCACGCTGTCTTCCTCTATCTCTCTTTCCGCAAGTCTTTCCAGTTGCCACAACATGTTCCAGTGTTTGTCTTCTCATAATGTGGCCAAAAATGATGACTGCTTCTTTCTGATGTTTGTGATGTCTTTGCGACTCAGCTTCCCTTAAAACGTCTAGATTGCTCATGCGACTCAACTTCCCTTAAAACGTCCAGATTGCTCATTTTGGCTGTCATGATAATTTTCAGCATCCTTCTATAACACCACATCTCCAAGGCCTCCAAAGATTTTTTCGCCTGTAATTTTTCATGGTGGATTCGCAGCCGTATGTTAAAACGAATTCTATGTAAAATGCAAGAATTCTTTTTCTAACCCTCGAGGACAATACTTTATTGCAAAAATCATTTTCATTTGACAGAATACAGATTTTGCTTGTCCTACTCTGTTCTTTGCCTCAGTGATGCATCTTCCATCTGATGCCTAGATATGTGAATTTCTGCACTTGCCCCAAAATAGTGTCATTTACTTTAATTGTACTTTGATACCACCATGACGTCTGATTTTCTATTATTCAAACTAAGGCCAACGGTCGCTGATAATGTCGGGGGGAAAAGGGGAGTGGGGTGGGTACATACTACTCTGCTACGAGGGACGGTCAATAAATAAAGTCTTCTATTTTCTATCTATGTAAATACTTTACCGATGTGCAATTTATAATTTAGCGGGGATTCCTCAAACACTCTTTTGCACTGTGTATCTCTACCAACCTATTTCAGTAACAGGTTGCGCAACGATTAGGGTTTAAAAATGGTCAACCAAAAAATGTTCGGTTATAGTAACGTAATGTCATAAACTTCCTTAATGCTTAATTCGCATCGACGAACGTTTGGGTATTGTTTATGGAGATTCAACAGTGGATGTTAGCACTGTCCGATGTTGGGTAAGGCGTTGTGACGAAGCAGAAATATGTCAATCTTCAGTGGCTGACACAAAGCGGACTGGCCGTCCGTCAACCGCATTGACTCCACACGACATTCATCGAGTTGATTCCACCGTGCACAAACCTTTGAGTAACCCAAGTTTTTAATGCAGGTTTGGGCACTGCCTTTACTAACGGACAATATGGAACACAGTTCATCCAGTGTTACCCTACGGCCACCACGAATTATGTCATCAACTCGATGAATCGATATAACCAGATATAACCAGATATAACCAGGCCGGTTCCGCTCATCCTGTAAAAGCTGTTGCCCGAGAGATGGCCGCAGTTGTATGCTGACGTCGGGATATAGCATGGCAGAATGTTCTAACAAGGCACACGACAGAAGATACTGGAAATCTACAACTGTCAACCTTCACTGCGGATATGACACTGTGCGATAATGATTCTGGATCAGTTATCACATTGTTACGTTTCCTAGCACGTCCCGCAAACTTTTCATATTACAAGTTAAAACGACGCATACCAGCGGATTTTCACAAACTAACTTAGCACAGATAAAACTACCATGGAGCAAGAAATATATGTTAATGAGGAAAAATTGGTGGTGGTGGAAAACTTTTGAATATCTTAGGTCATTGATTACCAACAACGGTGACACAGTGAAAGAAATTAAACGACGACTATCAATTGCTCTTCAAAGACTAAAACAACTGAATAAATTATGGAGTGGGACAGATAGAACTATAAAAAATAGATTTTTAAGAGATTTAGAGCATCTTTCCCATTGCAACATATGCCTGTGAGACCTGGGACACTTACTAAACAAGCTTAACAGCGCATAAATGCCTTTGAATATAAATGTTATAATCGAGTTCTAAGAATATCTTGGGAAAGAAAAGAACAAATGCATCAATACTTCAAGAGCTGAATATTGAAGAATGTTGGCTATTAAAAACGACAAAACAAAGAAAATTTAAATATTTTCGTCACTTGAAAGTTTGGAGAGAACAATAATGAAGGGGTATGTGCCTGGGAACAGAGGTAGAGGAAGGCCAAAGAGAAGATGGGTGCTGGATGTGGCGGATGATCTCCAGATGGATGTATCGGACGCGGGACATCTTGCTTATGATCGAGAAGTTTTCCAGAGGGTTGTTATGGGAGCGAGGTTCTGCAACGGACATGCTACTGAATGAAATGAATGAAATAAATGTAGTTAAGTATTTTGGGTACTTGATTAACAGCAGATGGGAGATGTATTAGGGAAGTTCCATGTAGACTAGCCCAGGCAAAGGCAGCAGTTTTTGTCAATCGAGATTAGCAAGCGAGTTCTTAAAGGTTATATTAAGCCAGTCCTGGTGTACGGATGCGAATCATGGACAATTATAAGACAAGTGAGGAATTATATGGGAGCTGCTTTAAAGAAGAATGATGGGAATACCATGGACCGATAATAAGGGCAATGAAGGTATCCTGAAAGAGGTTAACTCACAAAGAGAACTGGTTAATCGCATAAGAAGAAGATAGTCCACATTCTTCGGGCGTATTATGGAGAAGTGGAATGCTGAAGTATGTCGTGACAACCGGGAAGTCAGAGGGCAGAAGAAGGCAGGGAGAGACCGAGAGGTAAGATGCTGGACAGTTTGACATGATGGCATGGAAGAACATGTCATTACAGAAAAGATTAGGAGCATGAGCAGGGAGAGACCGAGAGGTAAGATGCTGGACAGTTTGACATGATGGCATGGAAGAACATGTCATTACAGAAAAGATTAGGAGCATGAGACCGAAGGCCGCGGACAACATATTCATTACCAACGCCACATATCATGGAGTATGAAAAGACTTCCTTATGACGCATTAAAACCACACTTTGAGTTGAGTTGAGTTAAGAACCGACATCATTGCACTCAGGACATTCCCATACGTACTCCGTCCCCTCGTTCAACTACATGATTTAAGCTACAAAACGCCCAAATAAACCGAGTGAGTATATGATCAGATACGAATGAAATTAAATCCTATCTAATAAAACTGAGAGTGTGAATCTGTAGTTAAATGTAGCGTAAATTTCTTTTTAAATAATGACGGAACACGACTGTGGAACAGAGAAAATTACTTTTATTCAAGTTGGATTTTGAGGCTGAAGTCATTATAACATTATCAAATGATCTACGTCACCGACAGAGCATTTCAAAATCAAAGTTATTGATTAATGGCTGTAAGGTTTCTTCCTGTTTCCTAGTTTAATATTACTGTAATTAATTAGTAATGTTATTTATCGGTTTCTTACTCTGTTCCTTCGTATGTCGACTTCTCTTTCCTCTGTCGTGCGATCCATGTTCTTCTTATTCAATATCTTTTCATTTGTTCTCAAATTCCTCAATCTCTCTTCCTCAATCTCTTTTTATATCTTCTACTATTGCCTTTTTCTACCTCTTTTTCCTCCTCTCTTAGTAAAATTGTCTCTTTCTGTTTTCGTTCTCTTATTCCTCACATTTCTCAGTCACCTTTGTTATTTCTATATTCAGTCCCCTTTTCTCTATTTCTCCGGGAGTACACTTAGTCTTATTGCATTTTACTCACATTCTCCTTCTTTGGCAATCTGTCCTATAGATTTGTTTCCTGAGCCATCCCATCTCCTTCCCTGACTTCAGGCTATCCTCCTATTTCCTCAGTCTTTTCTCTTTTGCTTTCTTTCAGACTCGCCTTCTCTTTTGTCAGTTTCTCTTTTCTTTATTAGTATCCTCGCCTCTCTTCTCCATTCTCGTATGACCCTTCTTCCTAAGCCTATCCCTCTTTCTTCTTCATAGATATAGCCTGCTTTATCTTCCGTGCTATCTCCTCCTGCTTCTTCCTCAGTTTCTCCACCTTCTCCATATCTCTTTGTCTCTCCTCCATTGTCCTCCCCAATATCTTCTCATCATTCTTCCGCAATCTCTTCTCATCATTTTCCCTCAACCTCTTCTCATAATTCTTCCTCAATTTCTCTTCGTCCTTATTCCTCGATCACTTCTCATAATTTTTCCCCAATCTCTTCTCATCATTCTTCCTCTTTATTCCCCTTTCTGTCTTCTCAGTATCTTCTCATCATTCTTTCTCAGTCTCTTCTTATCATTCTTTTGCAATCTCTTCTCATCGTTCTTACTCAGTCTATTCTCATAATTCTTCCACAGTTTCTCCTCCTTCTCCGTATCTCTTGGTGTCTCCTACTCTGTCTTCTTCAGTCTCTTCTCATAATTCATCCTCAGTCTCGTCTTATCTTTCTTCGCATAATCTCTTTCCATTATTCTTCCCCAAGCGCTTATCATAATTCTTCCGCAGTCTCTTCTAATCATTTTTCCTCAATCGCTTATCATTTTTCCTCAATCTCTTCTTATCATTCTCTTCTCTAGTCTCCTATTAGTGTTCTTCTTCAGCGGATTAATAAAAGTTTACTTACTATTCCTTATAACATCCTTAATATCCTTCTAATGTAATCTTCCTTACTCCTTTAACTCTCGTATACTAATCTGTTTTTCTCTGTATTTCCTAATAGTCTGATCTTCTTTTGCTTAGACTACGTGCACTTCTATTTCAATCATTCTCCATCTTTCTCACGGTCACCAATTTTCCACTTGTGCTTTCATCTCTTTATCCTCAAGACTCTTTCTTCCATCTTTCATACTACTGCTTATGCCTCTCTTCATAATCCATCCTCCGTTTTCTTCTTCTCCTTCTCTGGTTTTATAAATTCCCATTTAACATCGTTCTAATTCCTCATATTTCTTATCACCTCTGTTTATTATGTCTCTCCTTCTCTTCCGAAGACTTAGCTTCTTCTCCATGATTTTGCTTTCTCGTTCTTTTACTGCCTTCTCTTCAGTCATGGTCTCCTGATCGTGTGTCTGACGTACGCATCCCGTGCTTTATCTTCACAAACCTGCTGCTCATTCTACAGCTCCGTCTGTGTTAGTTTTTTTTTTTTCTATTTCCTACTCATCTTCCTCTACTTCTCTTTTCGAGGAATAGAAGCGGAATAATTAACAGACAAACAGGAAAGACGAGGAAGAAAAAAGAAATAGAAACAAATGAATGAAGAAACCTAAGAAAGAAGACAAACGAAGACAAGTTAAAACTAAATATACAAGAAGAAGAACAAAAACAACAAGAAGTAAACATTGAGGAATAAAGAAGATGAAGAAGAAGAAGAAGAAGAAGAAGAAGAAGAAGAAGAAGAAGAAGAAGAAGAAGAAGAAGAAGAAGAAGAAGAAGAAGAAGATGATGGTGATGATGATGATGATGATGATGATGATGATGATGATGATGATGATGATGATGATGATGATGATGATGATGATGATGATGATGATAAAAGAACAACAATAGCAGCAGCAGCAGCAACAAAAACAACAACAACAACAACAACAATAACAACAACAACAACAACAACGAAAACAACAGCAATAATGAATGAAGAATTTCTGGAGAGCAGACAGTGATTATATTTCAAACATTCTTTTGTCTTTAAGTATCACTTTCTCCTTGTCTCTCTTGCTTTGTTCATTCTGGAGTATACTTCTGAAAGTCAAGTAAGCTGCCACGAGACAATGAGAATGTTCCTACTGGCTCCTCACTCGTCTGCCGGCTTGGTGGGCATGCGTTCGGATCCGCACCGAGACGGATTGTTATGTTTCTGGGTCCTCAGATCAGCTCAGCCTAAAATGGCCACCAGGACATGTCGTGAGAAGTAAAGACTGACGGTGTGATACTGACCACATCCCCCCCCCCCCCCAACGAGTAACGATTCATTCATTCATTCATTCATTCATTCATTCATTCATTAGCATGTCCTTTGCAGAAACCCCCCCCCCCCCCCATAACAACCTTCTGGAAACCTTCTCGGCCATAAGTAAAGATGTCCCGCTTCCGATACACCCATCCGGAGATCATCTGCCACATCCTGCACCCATCTTCTCTTTGGCCTTCCTCTTCCTCTCTTTCGAGGCATATACCCCTCCATTATTGTACCGATATCTATAAAAATGTGTCTAGTGCCTAATCATATACCTAATGGGAGTTATGTCTATTGGAGTGTCCTTTGCTAACTTACTTATTAAAGTAAATGTTATCATCGTAAAATGCAAAACACCCTAAATTGCAAAAAATACCTTACCCTTGGCTAGTACAAGTAACTTATCTGAGATGACATTGGGCAAAATTAAACTAGATGTCAAGTTATGAAAGCTCATCCCAACCAGAATAATTACTCCGTATGCCTGGGAGGAAATAAGATTGAAGAAAATAAGAGGAATGGTGGACTGGTACTGGGTGAGAGGATCAATAAAGCTGAAGCACAATGCTGATGATTCGGATTTTCCTGGAGAATGGGTACACGATCGCCTAAGAGAGTTTAACCTTCACATGAGGGTGATTTGGGCTCTTATCTTTCTATATCGCTCTAATTTTATCATAAGATTTATGGGGAAATAAAACTTTGCTGCTGTATATAGGTTACGTTTCTCCTCCTCCTCCTCCTCCTACTCCTCCTACCCCTCCTCCTCCTCCTCCTCCTCCTTCGTATCCTCCTCCTCCTTCTACTCCTCCTCCTCCTTATGTTCCCCTATCCTCCTCCCCCTTCTCCTCCTCCTCCTCCTCCTTCTTCTTCTTCTTCTTCTTCTTCTTCTTCTTCTTCTTCTTCTTCTTCTTCTTCTTCTTCTTCTTCTTCTTCTTCTTCTTCTTCTTCTTCTTCTTCTTCTTCTTTAGTTTGAGCTAACATCGATAGTTTGGCTCATGTAACCTACCCATCTAAATAGCATAGATACCTATCACCACACATCCCCCTCCCCCACCCCCTCCCCTGACACCCCACACATTCAAGCCACACTATCTCTTTATACACAAACAAACCAGACAAAGCATTTCACAAACGCGCCAAGGGCATCACCCCCAGACATCGAGATGTCCGGAAACAATTGGAGGCAGAGGCTTCGATATTTTAATTAAAGTGTCCTCATTGGAACGTGGCTGACAGGGTTGGGAATATCAGTGTAACTACCTGTTCGGGATCTAAGATATCGCTTCCATCAGTGAAACCGGCCCATCATACGCGTACATTTCTGGTTTTCTCTTTACATAAAGGGCGTTTTACGCTGGACAGGTGTGAGCAACACACACAGCATATGACTGAGAAGCTCGACAGGTGTGAGAAACACACACACAAAATATGACTGAGAAACTCGACAGATGGGAGAAACACACACAATATAAGTCTGTGAAGCTCAACGAATGGGAGAACCACACAAAATATGACTGAGAAACTCGACAGATGGGAGAAACACACACAATATAAGTCTGAGAAGCTCAACGAATGGGAAAACCACATAAAATATGACTGAGAAACTCGACAGAAGGGAGAAACACAAACAAAATATGACTGAGAAACTCGACAGATGGGAGAAACACACACAATATAAGTCTGTGAAGCTCAACGAATGGGAGAACCACACAAAATATGACTGAGAAACTCGACAGATGGGAGAAACACACACAATATAAGTCTGAGAAGCTCAACGAATGGGAAAACCACATAAAATATGACTGAGAAGCTCGACAGATGGGAGAAACACACACAACATATGACTGAGAAACTCGAAAGATGGGAGAAACACACACAATATAAGTCTGAGAAGCTCAACGAATGGGAGAAGCACACAAAATATGACTGAGAAACTCGACAGATGGGAGAAACGCACACAAAATATGACTGGGAAACTCGACAGATGGGAGAAACACACACACTATAAGTCTGAGAAGCTCAACGAATGTGAGAACCACACAAAATATGACTGAGAAACTCGACAGATGGGAGAAACACACACATAATATGACTGAGAAACTCGACAGATGGGAGAAATACACACAATATAAGTCTGAGAAGCTCAACGAATGGGAGAACCACACAAAATATGACTGAGAAGCTCGACAGATGGGAGAAACACACACAACATATGACTGAGAAACTCGACAGATGGGAGAAACACACACAATATAAGTCTGAGAAGCTCAACGAATGGGAGAACCACACAAAATATGACTGAGAAACTCGACAGATGGGAGAAACACACACAATATAAGTCTGAGAAGCTCAACGAATGGGATAACCATACAAAATATGACTGAGAAACTCGACAGATGGGAGAAACACACACAATATAAGTATGAGAAGCTCAACGAAATTGGAGAACCACACACAAAATATGACTGAGAAGCTCAACGAATGGGAGAACCACACACACAATTTGACTGAGAAGTTCGACGGAAGGGAGAACCACACACAAAATTTGACTGAGAAGCTCAACGAATGGGAGAATCACACACAAAATATGACTGAGAAGTTCAACGAAAGGGAGAACCACACACATATAAAATCGACTGTTTCGACCAAATTCTTTATCAATGGAACAACAAAACTGAAAAACAAAATGTAAAAAATTAAAAATAATACAAAGGAGTACTTATTTGGAACGGATTCTTATCGGAAATATTGCTTTTATTAGAAATCCAGTAACAGCCCATCAGCAGTAAATTCGGATTTGATGTATTGTGATCTATGTACTATGATCTATGTCCTATGATCTATGTACTATGATCTATGTACTGTGATCTATGTTCAGTTCAGTTCCGGTTCCAACATCACAGCAACGGGTGGTCCCCATTATGCTCCGTTCCTGTGCCAGTGAATATCACATAAAATGTTCCTCACTGCCCCTATGTACTATGATCTATGTACTATGATCTATGTACTATGATCTATATACTATTATCTATGTACTATTAGCTATGTACTGTTATCTATTTATGGCGTCGTTTAACTTCATCTATTGTTGCTGTCAGTTTTGATCAGTCTACTATTATGTATGTACAGTTATCCATGTACTGTTATGTAGGTACAATTATCTATAAATTATGATGTATGTACTATTATCTTTGTACTATTATTTATGTACTATTTTCTATGTATGCAGTCGTTTCACTTCATCTATTGTTTCTGTCAGTTTTGTCCGTCTACTATTATCTACGGCGTAATAGGTGGGGCTGGTCTGGTTCGCTAGATCAGTTCCGCGTCTAGCGTTCGTTGTCTCGGATGGCTGTGTGAGGTGCACGAAAATGGGATCTTCCCAGCCAACGTAAGTTAGCGAGGCAGGCGTTTCAAGAATGTAACCGCATCGTGCAGCCAGGGTCGTGGTTTGAGCGGGCAAAAGAGCAAAATTTGTACGACCGTTCGACAAAGTCT
>JACEFZ010013299.1:40000-45000 GCA_014155875.1 Cepaea nemoralis
CTTCCCAGGAATATACTCCACTGTGAAATTGTAGGGTTGAAGTAACAACGACCACCGCATCAAACGGGCGTTGAGCTTCTGAGAAGTAGCCAGGAACATCAGGGGCTGATGATCTGACTGGACCGGAAACTTAACTCCATACAAATAGGGCTGGAATTTTTGCACGGCCCATACGAGAGACAAGCACTCTCTCTCGACGGTCGAATAATTCCTCTCAGCCTGGAGTAGCTTCTTGCTTGCGTATGCCACAGGTTTCAAAACCGAAGCATCGTCTTTCCCTTCCTGTAACAAAGCTGCCCCAATCCCAATCCCACTTGCATCAGTTCTCAACACAAATGGTTTGGAAAGGTTCGGGAGTTGTAATACAGGTTTGCTGACCAAGGCCTCCTTTAACTGACTATAGGCAGTCTCACATTCTGGTGTCCAAATGATTTGGTCCGGGAATCCCTTTTTCAAGGTTTCCGTCAATGGAGCTCCCAGTTCAGTGAAATGTGGGATAAATTTCTGGTAGAATCCACACAACGAGAGAAAAGATCGCACGTCCTTCTTCGTTTTTGGCCTTGGGGCATTTCTGATTTTCTCCAGGTTCTTCTCTTCTGGGACAATGTGTCCTGGAGTGATGGTGTGACCTAGAAATTCCAGAGTCTGGTAACCAATCATGCACTTGGTTGGACGAGCGGTAAGCCCTGCTTCCTTGAGTCTATTAAACACTCTCTCCAAGGATTGCAAATGGTCATCCAAGCGGTCACTGGAAATCAGAATATCATCCATGAAGGAGATGATGGCCGGATCCTGTAAAGGATCTAGTAAAGTCCTCATCATACGTGTAAACACACTAGGTGCATTGCTGAGTCCAAAGGGCATGACCTTGAATTCGTAGTGTCCACTGGGTGTACTGAAGGCCAGCAGTGGTCGAATCTCCGGTTTGACTGGTATTTGATAGTACCCCCGACTCAGATCCACCTTTGAAAAGTACCGAGCCTTATGGAGCCTAGCGAATAACTGCGTTGGATTCGGCAAAGGTTCCACCTGAAATTGTGTATGACTGTTCAGAAGTCGGTAGTCTATACACAACCGGTGTTCTCCACTTGGTTTCCGTAACAAAACTACCCCCGCATTGTATGGGGATGTGGATGGTGCAATCACGTCATCCTCCAGCAGTTTTTGTATTTCCTCCTCCAGGGCCTTTTCTTTAGAGAAGGGCACTGGGTAAACCTTTTGGCGAACAGGCTCCTGTGTGGTCAACGTCATCTCGAACTCCACCAACCTCGTTCGTCCTGGTTTATCAGTCAGTATCTCCTTATGAGACCTGAGAACCTGGGTGATCTTTTCCCTCTCCTGGGAGGTCAGATCAGGGTTCACCTGCACATCCTTGTAGGTTTCCTGGTGTACCAGGGGATATTCCCTGCCCTCGCTGGTTCCCACTTCTGTCTCCACTGCAACTGCCATTGCCATGAGGTGAGCTGCTTTTTCTCCGGGTCTCTCTTCGTATTTCCGCAAGAGATTGATATGGAAAATCTTCGACTTTCCCCGGATCCGGATCTGATAGTTGGTTCTGGATATCACCCTTTCCACGGGAAATGGTCCTTGCCAACCTATCTCCAGTTTGTTGTTTCCCGTTGGGAGTAGCAACAAAACTTTGTCTCCCACCTCTAGAGATCTGTCTTTAGACCTACGGTTGTAGTAAGCCGCATGTCTTTTCCTGGCCTTTTTCAAGTTTTGATTTGCCAGAGTCCATCCTTTGTGGAGTTTTTCTTTTAGTTCCTCCACGTATTTATAGGAAGAGATCACTTCTTCTGACGTCTCCTCTTCAGTCCAACTCCTCAACATGGCTTCCAACGGTCCTTTAATTGGACGACCAAACAGCAACGTAGCGGGTGGTAGTCCTGTTGAGCCATGAGGAACTTCCCGATAGGCAAAGAGTGCTGCTGGGATATATTCATCCCACCTATCAGGTTTTTCCTGCGCCAGTTTCCTGAGCATTGTCATCAACGTGCCGTTGAAACGCTCTACTTGTCCATTGGCTTGAGGATGGTAAGGGCTGGTATGTATGTGGTTAGAGTGAAACACTCTAAATACCTCCTCCATGAGTTTTCCACAAAACTGGGACCCATTGTCCGTCAGAATTTGATCTGGAAAGCCTAATCTTGTAAAGGCCTCCATCAGTGCATCCGCCACTCGTTTCGAGTCAATCGTGGTCAACGGTATGGCTTCACCCCACATTGTACAGCAATCCACCATTGTGAGTATATACATGTTCCTCTTCCTAGTCCTGGGAAGTGGACCCACGATATCGATGGCTACCCTCTCGAAAGGAGAGTTCATAATGGGCATCTCACCCAAGACCACCGGTGCTGTCCAGTGTTTCGGTGCCACCCTCTGGCACTCAGGGCATGACTTCACATACCGACGCACATCCTCTGTCATTCCCGGCCAATAGTAGTGGCAGGAAATCCGCTGCATGGTGGCGGCAATACCCATGTGTCCACTAAAGGAGATGGTATGCCCCATATGAAGAATCTGGGACCGGTGAGCTTTCGGAACGACCAACTGACCGTATAGGTTGTTTCCCCTTCCTGCTCTCCTGTAGAGTATCCTGTTCTTCATGTAGTACTGACCCCGTCCTGGTGGATCAGCACTTTTCTGCAGCTTTTTGTAGCAAGGACGTAAAGTATCATCCTCACTCTGGGCAGTTCGTAGCTCCCCCGGCAGTGGGTTAGTCACAATTGCTTCTGCCTCTTCCGTTCTCGTCTGAGAGCGAGTCTGTATTGCTCCCATATGGATTGGCTCCCTGGGCATTCCCAGAAAGACATACCGGCAACCAAGGATTACTGGGAAAATGGGATCGGTCAATACAGCAGCCTTGATTGTGCCGGTGACATATCTTGACCGAATCTCCACGTTAGCAATGGGCAACTTCATGGCCACAGCACTCTTCTGTGCAGGCTGTATTTCCATGGTCTCACCTGTGAATTGTTCTGGGTGTACCAGATCCGCGGAAATCACGGCCTCCCCGTCCAGGCCTGTGTCGTACAAACACTCCACTTGACGACCGTTAACCTCTACCAATTCCACTACAGGTGGTTTTTCCTGGTCTGGAGTCTCTTCATCGGCCTCGACCTGTTCAGTGGGCTCCACCTTAGGTCTCCTGGGGCACATAACGAATTGAGAATCTCCTGACTCTTCCCTGCAGTCAATAGCATTGTGCGTGTTTGACTTGCATTGGTTGCACCATTTCCCTGTCCTAGATTTTCTAGTACCGGCCTTGAGTGAGCTCTCCTGATGGCGAGCCTTCTTGCTGACCTTGGCATTCTCCGTGACAACCTCCTTGGAAGTCACTTGACATGCTGCGAAGTGAGGGCTCTTAGCCTTCGATTTGCAGTCCCTCGTATTGTGAGTGGGTGACTTACAAATTGAACACCACTTCTCCGACCACTGTCGTTTTGGTGTAGAGCTCGAAGAGCTCTTGCTTCCCTCCTTCGTCTTCTCTGAACTATCCTCTGATTTTTGCACATAAGGTTCCCCCTTTTTTTTCCTGAGCTTTTGGCTTTCTTCTTGTCATGTTTCTCCTGACTTTTTGTGTTGGTGGGAAGGTTTTCCCCGGCCTCCCCATGTACCTCGACGAACCGTTCTGCTAATTTTGTCACGAGGTCAATACGTTCCGCTCCTTGTTCTCCTAGGAATGTCCTGAGAGGTTTTGACATTTGCTTCTTCAGCTGGTCGACCACCATGAGCTCTTCCAGACTCTCGTAGTCATGTGCGAACCCAGCCAAATCCATCCACTTGTGGAGATAGGACTTTAGACGCAAACTGTAAGCGGCAAACAACTCTCCCGGTTCTCGTTTCGCTGCTCGAAATTTTTTCCGGTAGGTGTGTGACGTAACCTCGAATCGTTTCAGCAGAGCCGTCTTCAACTCGTCATAATTGTTCTCATGTCCTGGAGGCAGGCGGGAATAAACCTCGTAGCCGGTCCCGCGTAATCCCTGGGATAGCTTGAGATTCCATTTGTTACGCTCCAGACCCATAGCCACGGACACGGCCTCGAAGCGTTGAAGGTACTGGTCAATCTTCTCCTTGTCCTCCTCGTAGATTGCTAGAGGGAACTTCATTGCATGGTAACTATGTCCACCTGTTGGGTTTGAGCCTGGGATGGAGGAATCTCCAACTGCTCCCTCAGTTTCTCCATTAGATTGCCTCTTAAGCTCGAGTTCCCGCATCCGGTACTCGTGCTCCCTTTTCCGAGCTTCTTGTTCAGCTTCCCGATTCTTAGCTGCCTGCTCAGCTTCAATTTCCAGCCTTCTCATGGCTTGCTCTGCTTCCAATTTCTTAGCAGCTTGTTCTAACTCCATCCTTCTCAATTCCAACTCCGCCTTTCGATCTTCCCTTTCTGCTTGACGATACTCCCTCTCCACCTCCTGTACGTAATCTGTTAGTGCAGAACCTGACAATCCCATTTCTTCCCCCTTTGCCTTTAGTTCTGCCCCAGTTAATTTAGGAGTGGCCATTTTTCAGAGAGGTAAGTCAGCAGACAGAGTATAGATTATCTCTAAAAGAAATATATTGGTAATGAACAATTACAGTCAATCTATATTCTTAAATACCACACAGCACAGCACAACACAATCACTCAGTGACAAGAGCAGAATCAGGACCACAGACCTATGCAGACGTGTGAAGTGTGAACAGGTAAGATATGTGTCTTAACCCCTATCCACATTCACTCTAGCTGGATTCTCTCTCTAACAATATCACCGTCCTCTTAGTAAAGATCCCGTGTCAAAAGACCCCGTTGTCAGGAGATCCCGCTGTCAAAAGATCCCGCTTCCAAGAGATCCCGCTTACAAGAGATCCCGCTGTCCAAAGATCACGTTTACGAGCCCCCAATAAATGTCGTAAGTCTTCCTTACTTACTTTCGTGTTGTCCCTGGAGTGTGGGGAATCAACACTACATTTTTATTACCCCAATATTATTGTCCTAGAGAAACCACCAGACTCCGTCC
>JACEFZ010013299.1:50000-152500 GCA_014155875.1 Cepaea nemoralis
TACTGACACTACACAAGAATTAAACATCAAACAGTATCAGGTTTATTTGTAAACTAAAGTTCAATAGCCGCATCAAATCTCCATAGTTTAGAAAGAATAGTAATGGACAACATGGTTTCTGGAAAACCAGGTCACGACTGACCAACACCGCGGAGCAGGCAGGATATGACACATTCACCGTGCATGGGAATGCATCATGCAGAGTAACTGGCAATCGGTGCTTTCTTGAGGACACTGATGAAACAGACGCTGCGTCTGCGACAATTGAAGATTATATATTTTTTTTAAATATAGTCAAACCTCGGTTTTCGTCGATTTCGGTTTTCGTAGATTTTCTCCTAGAAAAATTGGTCTCGTCTTTCGTCGGTTGCCTCGGATGTTGTAGGCGTGTTCACGTGATCTCGTTGCTAATTTTTCGAAAACAAAGGGACCTATGCGTTCTTCTGCTAAGTTTCCCGTTGTTTTTCGTTGTGTGAGCATCATTTGTTACTAATAAAATACGAAAACGCTATTAATATTGCTTAAATTGGCCGCATGTACAGGAAGTCGCCATCCACGATAAGTTCCATTGCGGCGACAAAGGAAATATTAAAGGAGGCTAATGTAGCAAAAGGTAGGGATGTGCTAACGAAACAGTGATCACAAACAAATGAAAATGTCGAACAGTTATTATTAATTCGGATAAATCAAAACCAGTTAGATGACGATTCTGTTTCAGAGGCAATCATATGTATAAAGGCCAGGCTGCTGTATTCCGATCTCATTAAGAAAATGCTTTGGAGAGTACTAGTGTACTTATTGATTTTAAGTCCAGCAGAGGATGGTTTGAAAAATTCAAGTGGCGCACTGGCATACACAGCGTTACAAGGCACGGCGAAGGAGCGAGTTCGGATATGTTTGGGACCAAAACAACAATATTAAACACTATATTTATTCTCTATAAAATGTTCTTTTTAGTATGTATTTTGGAGTGTCGAGAACGAATTAATTGGATTTACATTGATTCATTTGAGAATAATTGTCTCGGTTTTTGTTGGTTTTGGATTTCGCTGAATTTTTTCGGACAGATTATCGACGACAACCGAGGCTTGACTTTATATATATATATATATATATATATATATATATATATATATATATATATATATATATATATATATATATATATATATATATATATATATATATATATCCATATTCTATTTTAGGAAGTGTGCTTCCATTTATTATTACAGAAAGCAGGGAAGTTAAATTCACAATTGACTTCCTTTAAGTTTAAGTAATTTGCTATAATGATTTTATGAAGACTGTCTCCACCACCATTATGATACAAACGTGAGCGACTTCAGCACTCTAATATGTTTGTAAACGTCTACAAGAAACACCGCCAGCCGTACACTTTCTGTAAACAGCAAAAATAGGATCAAATTGTCCACACAAAGTAGCCTCATTTGTCGGCCTGGTTTGGCCAGATCAAACATGGCAAGCTGGCATAACTCGGATTGATTAGTAACCTACATACGCAATGTCAAGGTTGTGTGCAATAGCGGGTCCCAAACCATTCATTTTCCGGGACACTTTTGCCACTTTTCGTTTTGAAGTAATTTTTCTTATTGATTTTTATTTAAATACAGAAGCCACTAACTATATGTTGCGTAATTTATTGCCTGGCAAATTTCGCTGCATCTCATCGGGTGCTTACTGCAGAATTATATATTATATGAAGTAAATAAATAAATAATACTTAAGCTGAAACAATTAAAACACATAGTTACATGTATTCGAATGTGGAACTTCTTCTATTTCTTTTTAATTCTTCTGGTTAAGTTGTTGTTTTGTATTTTTTATAATTGTAGTTGCTTTTGTTATAATTATTAGCTACCTTTACTTCAATATTTTTTTGGTATTATATTATTTAATTATTACCATCGTGTTATATAATATTACTACATTAATTTACAAACATAAACACACACCCATATCACACATCGGTGCAGCTTCCGTCTATATCAGATTTAGTTCCCATTCTTTTTTGTTTTTAATAGTAGCAAGAGTTCCTCAAATTCACATCTATAAACTAACACAGTAATGAATGCTAATTTCATGAAACAAAAACATATTAGCTATAATCAAAGGCAGCCGCCAAGGAACGACAGCAGGGGATATGCGACATAGGATGAAGGGAGGACTGTAGGAATTAAGGAAGGCAGGAAAATAAACATTGATTAATATTTAATTTCTATGTTCTGTTATGGTATAGGGTTTGATACTGAAGACTGCTGATCGATAAAATACTATAAAATTGACTGTGGACTTAACTTGTTGCTATGGAAACCAAGATAAACAAGGGCCACATTGGATATCTTAAGTATGATCTAAAACAGTTATGCTTTTTTTTTTATTGTATAGGCTCAATTTTTGGTATATATGTTCATAAATAGACACTTTACATTGTGACAGACGCTTTTAATGACATCTGCCCTTTTCAAGAAACCCAACTGCCCTTACTACCACCAACACCGATTACCATGCCAAAATAGTGAACACACAAGAAAGACGTGCCCACAAGATTGTAGATTATATCTGCATCAAACCTGTTACCATCTCGTGATTAACCTGTAGAATATGAGTCCACAGTGGCGTCTGTCGAGCTTAGTCTATGCCTGTGTTGTATTTGTCGAACTTCTCTGTCAGATATGTGGCGTCTGTCGAGCGTAGTCCAACATCCAACACAGTCTGTGTCTGTCTGGTGTTTGTCGAACTTCTCTGTCAGATATGTGGCGTCTGTCGAGCTTAGTCCAACATCCAATACAGTCTGTGTCTGTCTGGTATTTGTCGAACTTCTCTGTCAGATATGTGGCGTCTGTCAAGCTTAGTCCAACATTAAATACAGTCTGTGTCTGTCTGTTCCGGTTTCAAGATGGCGACGGACGGTCGTGTTGTTTTGTGTTCGTTAACTTTTTCGCGTAGGGGATGGATTTATTCATCTCTTGCGTGTAATTGGTGTGCCAGGATGTAAAACCAGGAGTTTCTACTCAAGATCTGCGCGGGTGCTACGGAGTTCGTGCATCGAGCGAAGCCATCCTTGAGTGAATTTTCAGCAGCGTGTGTGGTTATCAGCAGTCTGTGTTTACGTTTTTTCAACATGGCGGAACAACGTGTGTTTTCCGAGCTGTCAACAGTCAACATAACGAAGCGGCGTGGTAGCCGCGCAGGGACAAAGAAGCAAGGTAAGCGCGGGGGTTTGAGACGTTTTAGACTCAAGTGTCACCGTCTAGGACTCAGGAACATCCGTATTCTATATTGGAACTCTGCCAGTGTAAAACAACGGAGCTCTATTTTAGAAACCCTAGTTTACAGGAACGACATTGTAGCACTCCAGGAGACGAGACTGGGCGATCAGCTACTCCGAATTGCCGGCTTCAAATGTTTCTACAACAGACGACATCTGGGAACGGCGATTCTCGTTCGCGACAGCATGGTGGCGTCAGAGCTATACCACAGACTTCAACGCTAAAGGCAGATCATGGGGAAACACTTCCTCCAATACACAAGGGGAGGAGCTCGAGACTGCACTGGAAACCATCGACCTGGTTTGTATCAACAGTGGCTGTGTCACCAGGACAGCAAGCCGTCCGGGCGATGTGGACAGTGCTATTGATCTGGCGCTAGTTTCACCTTCACTCACTACAGTGTGTAGATGGGTTGTCCTAGGACACCATGGCAGCGACCACCACCCTTGCAGCATATTGGTGGAGAAAGGCAGAACCAGGCAGCACAAGCTAAAGGTAAAGACGTTCCAGTATGACAGTACAGGGCAAGATGTGGTGAGTAAAATAAGACGTGACAAGCACAGAACGTTTCAGGGCAGGAAAAAAAGCTGGGAGCAGCCACCGTGGTGGAGTTTCGAGGTGGAGAAGGCTTGGGTGGATAAGCGTAGTGCTGTAAGGAGATGGCAAAATGCCAAGAAGAACAGAGCTGGTCATCCTAGTCCCTGCTTGCACTTAGAAAGAGAGATGCACACAAAAGTAAGCTGTTTCAAAAAACTGGTCAAGGTGGTTAAAAACGAAAAATGGGCAGAGGTGTGTCAAAGAGTAAGCACAGACAAGTCACTGAAATTGTTCTGGCGACTACATAAAAGCATGAGTGGTGTAGTCAAGAATAAGAGCATTTCTGACTTCCAAGGTGCTGACCTCATCTGGCAGAGGACTGACGAGGACAAGGGCAAAGCCCTCTTTGAACGCTACCTTGAGCAGAGCAACCAGACAGACATGGGAGGCCGGAATCTGGCCAAGGAGGTCACCTCAGACAGATGCAAGGCCCAGAACACTTCGGATGAAGACACAGTGACAGTGAAAGAAATCAAGGCTGTGCTTCGACGATCAAAAAACAGTGCTCCAGGTCCTGATGGCATAAGATACGACGACATAAATAGGTGTACCGACAATGAGCTAGAGAAACTAGCAGACATGTACAACAACAGTATAGGGAGTGCTAGCATCAAGGAGGAATGGTTACACAGCTATCTGATTCCCTTGCCGAAGCCTGACAAAGACCACAAAAAAAATTCAGGGATATCGAATTATAACCATGCAGAATACAATAGGCAAGCTGCTGGAGAAGGTAATTGCCAGGAAAATATCAAGCCAACTAGAGAGGCAAGGTGTTTTCCCACCTACCCTGGGTGGGTACCGTCCAAAAAGAGAAACCTGGACCAATGCAGCAGTCTTTGCCCATGATGTCTATGAAGGTTTCCACTCAGGCACTGAAACTGTTGCTGCAGCGATTGATCTTGAGGACGCATACAACAGAGTACCACTGGATTTTTTAATGTTTCAGCTTCTTGAACTAAACATAAGTCCATTCCTCCTTAGTTGGATCGCTGCAGCCCTCTTCCAACTGAAAGTAGTTTTTAGATGTGGCAGTTGGACTTCGGAACCAACAACAATATATCCTGGCCTACCACAGGGATCACCATTATCTCCGGTACTGTTCAACGCCTACACAGTGAGAATCACCAGTGAGCAGATCACTGGACCTGGCAGGACATTGTCATATGCCGATGATGTTTTAGTGTATCGTCAGGGTAAGGATAGAGAGGAGGTTGCTGTGGAACTACAAACCGAACTCAATCTCATAAGTACTTGGTGTGATGAAGCTGGGGCAATGGTCAACCCAACAAAGGCAACAGTGACTTGGTTCTCGTTGAATAATCATATTGTCAACAACCCAACACCAACTGTAATGCTGTGTTCAGAGACGGTGGAAAGAACGCAGGCAATGAATTACCTGCGGATACGGTTTGATCGAAGCCTTGCTTACAATGTGCACATAGACCAGGTGATAACAAAGGCCAAGCGGGGTTTGGCAGCGATGCGGGTGATGGCGGCAGCAAACTGTGAGCAGCGCCATCTATGTCTTCTGTACGAGGGGCTGGTCATGTCTGTTTTGGAGTATGCAATGGCAATCCTGACTGTCAGCCATAAGCAGATAGAAAGGATGGAAAGGATACAGAATGAAGCTATGCGCATTATTCTTGGATGTACAAGAGATACAGCATGCAGGGCGATGCGCTACCTTCTTGATTTTCCAACCATTGAAGAGAGAATGCAAGTTTGCAGGGCACGCGCCTACCTCAGAATTAACGCAAACACACAGCATCCACTGCATAGTGAAATTAGGAAGGTGAAGGGCAGCAGGTTAAAAAGAGGACGGTCATGGATGGGTCAAGCCGAAGACATTCTTCAACAGGTGTGTTCACTGGAGGACTTAGAACCTGGCGAGGAGTGGGTGCAAGTGCCAACAGACTTCTGCACATCCTTTTCAGTTTGCATCCAACTAGATAGAAAATGCAGACAAGAAAATTCGGCTGCTGTGGAGGCTGAAGTACAAGCGTTGATTTTCGAGAATTCGCTAGACAGTGACGCGGTCATCTACACAGATGGGTCGGTCGTCCGACATGTGAGAAGCTCATGGGCCTTTACAGCTCGGGCCGGAGGGAGAATTGTGAAGGAGGACTCTGGTGCTTTCACTGAAACCACAAGTAGCCTGACCATGGAAGTCATGGCAGTAAGTAAAGCAATAACATGGCTCGAGACACAGACATTCACTAGGGCTTGTTTCCTTAGCGACTGAATGAACATGATCAAGAGGATAGAGGAGGGGTCGATCCGAAGAGAATGGTTGCTGCCTCTGGAGCGGTCTCGGCTGGCAAAGATTAGTTTCATCTTCGTGCCAGGTCATGCGGGAGTACAAGGAAATGAGCGGGCTGACAAGCTCGCAGGTGAGGCTACTGTGGAGGGCGGACGCGCCATGGACCAGGCTTACATTCTGAATGCTCTACGAGAAGTGAGACTTTTGCAAGAACCAAGTGATGACTGTGAATCTACAACAATGGCCAGACTGCGAGAGCAGCAAATTAAAAGAGGGGTGGCCAAACAAGAACACTACGCAGGAAGCCAAAGAAGATTGATAAACCAACACAGAACTGGCGTCGTTAGCCGCTACACGCTGCGGGATTTGCTGAGGAGGGGATCCGAGCACTTATGGACTGAATGGTCCGATGTGCAACGAGGATGATCTGTCGACTAACTAACTAACTAACTAACTGTGTCTGTCTGGTGTTTGTCGAACTTCTCTGTCAGATATGTGGCGTCTGTCGAGCTTAGTCCAACATCCAACACAGTCTGTGTCTGTCTGGTGTTTGTCAACCTTCTGTGTCAGATATGTTTCTTCTGTCGAGCTTAGTCCAACATCCAACATAGTCTGTGTCTGTCTGGTGTTTGTCGAACTTCTCTGTCAGATATGTGGCGTCTGTCGAGCTTAGTCTAACATCCAACATAGTATGTGCCTGTCTTGTATTTGTCGAACTTCTCTGTCAGATATGTGGCGTCTGTCGAGCTTAGTCCAACATCCAACACAGTCTGTGTCTGTCTGGTGTTTGTCGAACTTCTCTGTCAGATATGTGGCGTCTGTCGAGCTTAGTCCAACATCCAACATAGTCTGTGTCTGTCTGGTGTTTGTCGAACTTCTCTGTCAGATATATGGCGTCTGTCGAGCTTAGTCTAACATCCAACATAGTCTGTGCCTGTCTTGTATTTGTCGAACTTCTCTGTCAGATATGTGGCGTCTGTCGAGCTTAGTCCAACATCCAACACAGTCTGTGTCTGTCTGGTGTTTGTCGAACTTCTCTGTCAGATATATGGCGTCTGTCGAGCTTAGTCCAACATCCAACAGAGTCTGTGTCTGTCTGGTGTTTGTCGAACTTCTCTGTCAGATAAGTGGCGTCTGTCGAGCTTGTATCCAACATAGACTGTGTCTGTCGTTATGTGTGTCGAACTTTGCTGTCACATGTGACGTGAAATTTGTTTTTGTGTTCTAAATAAACCGTGACGAAGCGGTTACGTATGCAATTCGTAATCCCGCATACCGCGTTCGAAAAACAGCTGCGGGCGATTTGGAAGCAGATTGTGCTGCGTTAAAATAAATTGCTTAGAAATCGACAGGGTCGACTTCACTGCACCGGGTTTTATCCAATACGGCCCAGTCCCTTTCCGCAGCGCAACAAACGCCGCGCAAAGTTGATTTCCCATACACAGTTATGAATGCCGGTAGTTCAGAACACAATGGCAAACTACTGGGGGTCCTTTGTAAGGTATGTACATCATGTCCTTGTTTAGTATGTCTCGCCATTTCGTAGTAGCTGCATATATCTAACTGTTTCTATTTCATACAGAACGTAAACTTGCCAAGAAATCACAAACAGCCGAATAACGCTGCGGTTAATTGCCACGTCCAGTAAAGTACACGCAACTAACTAATTTTCCAGTGACGTGTGTCGCAGATTTAGAACCGCTGACTGACAACCTATCCATGTAATTATTGTGGCGTGTATTTATTGTTGTGTTTTCTTGTCTCTGGTAGTTTTGCTTTGCTACTGTATAAACTTCCGTGGCAATGACGTTACGGACGCAAGTTCGCAATCCTGCATACCGCATTTGAAACACAGCTGCGGGTGATTGGCAGCAGACCACCTTGCGTTGGTTTTTAATGAAATGGTATGGGTGCCGGTTGTTCAGAAAGCAACGGCAAACTACTGAACGTAAACTTGCCCAGGAGTCACAAACAGCCAAAACATGCTGGAGTTGACTGCGACGTCCTGTAAAGGATTTGCAATAATTTATCAACTTAGAGATCTATGATTGTACAAATTCCAGCACGCACGCCCGTCGGCCCAGTGCTCATGAGTTCAATTACCCAATGCGGCGTGGTTTTGTTTTTTAAATGTTACATGAATTCCCAGGTCAAACCATCCTTAAAGAGGAACCATAAAATGTTTTGGGAAGTAGAGGTGAGTCACATCATATTCATCCCATCTAATTTCGAGTCTATAAAAAATATAGAACTGGCACCAAGTACGTATCAAGTCGAGTAAATAAAAAAGTCCGCTGTTTTGTATATTTTGCTTACTATATAAACTCAATCAACCAGGCAGAGGTAGAAGTAGACCAAGGGAAATGATGCTGGTTTGATTGAGACGCTGGCATCAGCAGACTTGATCTAGAACACAAAAGACCGAGATCTGTGGAGAGCCATGAACGCCTACGACAGTCGGCTGGCACTAGATGATGATAATATAAATTCAGGAGGAAATAATGGAGCACATGATCTTCTACGGACAACAATCCCTTTCAATTTAATTTCCGAAATGTGGCTGAGTCACAGGATTATTAATCTGAGCTGAAATGGGCCATAATTATAACTTCCTTTATGAGGTTGAATGGGGTAGGGGTAAATGGGGGAGGGGATACAGACTGGCGGAGTGGCTAGTACTGTTGACTGCCAATCTTATGGTCAACTACCGGAATCGCCCTTAAGGAATTTTTAAAAAGTTGACCTGGCCTCCCAGGTCGACCCAGTCTAAATTGGGTGCAAGGAAATGTTCTGGTAAATATTGGGGGTCTCTGTGATAGTGACCACGCCCATCAGTGCTGATTGGTCTATAGAAATATGGGGTTAAAACTCTACACCCAATACGTCTTAGGACGTGGACAAAAGTTCATTGAGTTTGCGTACTGGCTAAACAGTGCTGCGTAGATTACACGAAACACTAACTTTTTTTAAAATAATGAACAGACAAGCTAAAACACATCTAATGGCAGTGGAAATGTGGTTTCTGATGAAATCGCAAATAATGCGTGGTCAGACAGATAATTTCATTCATTCATTCATTCATTCATTCATTCATTCATTCATTCATTCATTCATTCAGTTAACAGCACGTCCTTTGCAGAACCTCGCTCCCGTAACAACTTTCCGGAAAACTTGTCGATCAAAGAGATCATCTGTCATATCCTGAATCCATCTTCTCTTTGGCCTTCCTCTTCCTCTCTTCCGTTGCATATACCCCTTAACTATAATTTTCTCCAAACTTTCAACAACAACAAAAAAATTGAAATTTAAGTGACCAAAATATTTCAATGTTCTTTGTTTTATCGTCTTTATTAGCAAACCTTCTTCAATATTCAGATCTTGTCGTATGTATTCATTAGTTCTTTTATGTATCCAAGATAGTTTTAGAACTCGTCTATAACATTTATATTCAAAGGCTTTTATGCGCTGTTCAGCTTATTTAGTTAGTGTCCAGGTCTCACAGGCGTATGTTGCAATGGAAAAGATGCATACAATTGCATACAAGTTTTTGGGCACGTTATGAGAAGAAATAAATCCGAGAACGTGGCGACAACTGGCAAGATTGAGCGGGAAATGAACAATAGGAAACGCGGAGAAGTAGATATCTTGATGGCTTGGCCACGTGGCATAATTGAGATAGAAACACTTAGCTGATACACGACTATGGTGATCGTGTGAGATGGCAAAACATGATCGCCAACGATTATCGTCGTGGCACATGATGACGATAACACTTTTCATTCGTGTGCCATTTGCAATAGATAAAACATCGCTCTAAATTTGCATAATTCCGCTTAGGGTGGCTACAGTATTTGAGACTCTACGAGTTCAGGTGGCTATTATTCTACTCCAGTATTTCTGCAGTTAATTTCTGATAATCTGTGTATTGTCGATCTCCCTGGCCTAGGGTTAACGTCTTTCTCTGTAATCCCGTATATTCTCGTGAGTAACGTAACCTGCGCGAGAATCGGTAGCGGTTCTCGCCGCGTTGGTAACTTAGGCGTATGTATGTGAGCCGGTCGCTCAGAAAGCAATGGCAAACTACTGAGCGTATTCTTGCCTAGTACATCAACAGCGGCTGAAAATGCTGGTGTTGACTGCAACGTCCTGTAAGGGATATGACAAAAAAAATTTTTTTTTACATCTGTGTATTAACATGTGGTGGTAGTTTCAGTTATAAGTTGATCGGAAGCGCTGAACTTTTATTTACCCTGAACAATCTTGAACCGAGATTTACTTGCAAAACTTGGCTGGTTGGTAGGGAGGTTGGTTAGTTGATTGGTTGGCTGTGTAATTAGTTGGTCTATTGATTTGGCAGATTGGTTGGTTTGCGGTCTAATTAGTTGACTGGATGGTTCGTTAATAGAGTGGCTCATTGGTTGATTAGTTGGTTGATTGGTTGACTGGTTGGTTGTACGGTTGGTTGGTTGATTGGTTAGTTGATATGTTGGTTGATTGGTTGACTGGTTGATAGTGTAGTTGGTTGGTTGATTGGTTGGTTGATATGTTGGTTGATTGGTTGACTGGTTGATTGTGTAGTTGGTTGATTGGTTTCTCTTGCCGGTTGATTGGTGGTTGGTTGATTGGTTGTTTGATTTGTTGGTTGATTGGTTGACTAGTTGGTTGGTTGTGTAGTTGGTTTATTGGTTGGTTGATTTGTTGGTTGATTGGTTGACTGGTTGATTGTGTGGTTGGTTGATCGGTTTCTCTGGCTGGTTGTTGGTTTGCATCATTTACGACTTCGCAAAGGAGATGCGTGTCTGCTGCAATTTCAGGATACATCTTGGTCTGGAGTAACGTGTACCTGTCATATATCGGTGACAGGATCAGTACATGTTGCATATATATATATATATATATATATATATATATATATATATATATATATATATATATATATATATATATATATATATATTAGTTTAGTTTAGTAGATGGATCAACATCATGGCACACGGGTGCAACACATAAGTGCTCCAGTTCTCCTCCTAACTCAAACCTGAGTCTGGAGAAACTCAGCTCAGTGCACGAACTCCGTAGCACCGCCGAGGATCCTGAAATACTTTGGGTAGATTTTTAACTCGAAATTTTGCCCGGGCAGCGCCGTTAGGCTACTCTTTTTCGATTTCCACCTGCCAAGGGATGTTTTACGTGCGCAACAATACACACGGGCGTCCGATCTCACTACCCAGAGACCAGGGGAAATTTATTACTAGAAGTCCACGAGAAAACATCCCGGCATCACCGGGGCTTGAACCCGGGACCTCCAGCACTCGAGGCGGACACCATACATCGAGACCACCTGCCCCCTTAATATATATATATATGTGTGTGTGTGTATGTGTGTGTGTGTGTATGTGTACCTCTTTTACTGCCAAGAATGGCCCACATGTCCTCATTGTCTATACGTTCGGATGCTGGAGACGTACGAACGCAAATGTTTACTTCATGTCCGCCGTTGCGATCAGTTTCTTGGCATGCAGTCCTCTCTTGGGCCTGTCCACTACCTGTGCAAACAGTGATCAAAATGTGCAATGATGATTGTTGTAACATGTGGCAATCTCTCCAATGTGTAGAATCCAAAACTGGACTATAACTTTAAGTCGATATTTGCATTTAAAACATAGTGAAGAGTTGAAGTTTTCGGCTCTGTATCAAATGTATCTTAGGGACCTCGTTCAGTTTGATCATGTTAGTCTTGTCTGGTCGGATCTTTAATTTTCTGACCTGGTCGTGTCTGATTTTTCGTGTCTGGTCTTGGTTGTCTTGTCTGGCCTGGTTCTGTCTGATTTGGTCGTGTCTAGTCTTCTCATGTATGGCCTAGTCTTGTCTGATTATGTCTCTTGTGGTCTAGGCTATCTTTTATCTTGTCTGATTTGGTCTTTTTTAGTCTTGGCTATTTTGTCTGGCTTGGTCTTGTCTCGTTTGGTCTTATTTGGTCTTGATTATCTTGTCTAGCTTGGTCTTGTCTTATTTGGTCGTGTCTGGTCTTGGCTATCTTGTCTAGATTGGTCTTGTCTTATTTGGTCGTGTCTGGTCTTACCTTGCCTTGTCTAGCTTGGTCTTGTCTTATTTGGTCGTGTCTGGTCTTGGCTATCTTGTCTAGCTTGATCTTGTCTGATTTGGTCGTGTCCTGGTCTTGGCTTGCATTGTCTAGCTTGGTCTTGTCTTATTTGGCCGTGTCTGGTCTTGGCTTGCATTGTCTAGCTTAGTCTTGTCTTATTTGGTCGTGTCTGGTTTAGACGTGACTTGTGACGTCTTGAAGATGTACAGCCATAACACTTGCCACCCCAACTACAGTATCCTGCTACAGATCTAAAATAACCTTAACCATGTTCTTCCCATTCTTTTATTCTTCTGCTTCTTCTTCTTTTTCACTTTGACTTCGCTCTCATCGCCACTGTTGTATTGAACATGTTGCATTCACATGCAAGCATTCACAACCGTATCGTTAATTAACTTGTCAAGATCAAAGCACCTTCAAAGAGCAGCCATGTCTACAAAGACATTATCTTTGGAATTTCTCTGACAGGTAAACATCATTTGCACGTTCAAATTAAGACATTCTTTCAAACTAAGCTCATCTATGTGCGTGTAACTGATTCCCAGGGCTCGTCATTGTTTTGTTGTTGTTGTTGTTGTTGCTGTTATTATTATTATTCTTGTTGCATGTTTACTATTAACGGAATATTATTCCAGGTCTCGTTATATTTGCCAGCTCTGTGACGAAAGGGTAACGAACGCAATTCGTAATCCGACATACCGCGTTCGAAACACAGCAGTGGGCGATTTGGAAGCAGACCGCCTTGCGTTGTTTTCCATACAATGGTATGTGTGCCGGTTGTTCAGAAAGCAATGGTAAACTACTGAACATAAACTTGCCAAAAAATCACAAACAGCCACGCAATGCTGGGGTTGACAGCGACGCCCTGTAAAGGATATACAGTTAACTATATTTCAGAAGTATAAACAATACCAACTGACCATAACGCAATTAGATAACCACATGCATGCGGTGTCCGTGCTAAATGGGATTTTGCGGCTAAGGTATGAGGTCCATAATTTTAAACCAATCGCCACTTAGTAGATGATGTGATTCTCTCTCCCCCCCCCCCCCTTTTCAACTCAAGCGTAGTCCATACACGTAATATTACTTCTAGTTAACTAGACTAATGTATATGTGCGGATTAGCTTTCCCTATTACCAGTGAAACAAGTGAATCGGTACAATTATCTCGGAACTGTCATACCATCTGATGGGAGATGCTTTGAAGAGATTAGAACAAGAAACGCCATGGCGAAGATAGCCTTTTTCAAGATGAAAAACATTCTGACCAATAAAACGATGTCAATTGTTACGAGAAAAAGAGTGTTGAGGTGCTACATAGAGCTTGTGCTTTTGTATGGATGTGAAGCGTGGACAATGAGCAGTCGAGTTGAAAGACATCTGATTGCTGTGGAAATGTGGTTTCTGAGGAGAATGCAACGAACATCATGGACAGACAGAAAAACTAACGACCAAGTCCTACAAGAAACAAATGAAAATCGTAAATTGATGAGAGAATTTAGACGTAGACAGTCAACATATTTTGGATATGTTATGACAAGAAATAAATTAGAGAACTTGGTGACAACTGGCAAGATCGAGAGGAAGAGAACAAGCGCAAGACAGAGAATTAAATACCTTAATGGCTTGACCACGTGGCATGCTCAAGACAAGAACACTGAGCTGATCCACGACTCTGGATATCGAGTGAAACGGCGAATCATGATCGCCCACGTTCACCGGCAAGGCACATGATGAATGCATTACCAGTGTCCTTCGCCATCAGTCGAACCCACTCCGACTTTTGAGGCACTTGTAATTTACGTACCCAAGTCAAGGACGAGAAATCAACATCTCAGTGCAACTGACCGGTGTAAGGGTTATTCGCGCTGTAAATATCACTCTGGCAGCCATTAACCTCATAAACACGTGAGCAAATATGTGACGTCACTTTTGCCGCCATCATAGACGGAAAAGAAAAATCATTACAACAATTTACTCACCAAAATCAATGACACAACTGAAGGATTTGACATGAAGATAAATGGTAGCAAGACAGTGGTGATGGTAATTGGTAAACAAACCCTGCACATTTATTTGAATATCGAGAGAAAGACCAATGCACAAGTATATTATTTTACTTTTCTGTGGTCAAATATTTACAGACGATGGTCGATATGAAACTAAAAAAAAAAAGATCAAGGATTTCAGAAGACAAAACAGTAATTGGAGTGAAGAAAACATTCCTAACATCAATTTTGAATTGTGGAAGCTGATAATCTCTAGGTATATGTGGTATGTTACATAAAACTAGTTCTAATATGTACCTGCTAATCATGGACAATTAGTAAACAAGCGAAAATATTCCCCTGAGTGTTTGGAGATGTAGTTTTATAGAAGAGTGTTCAAAATATCGTTTACAGTCCAAATTAGCATTTTGGTCATTTTGAGGAAGTTTTTAAGTCGCAAAACCAACTTATCAAAAACATCAGAAAGAGACAGTCTTCATTTTGTGACAAAAGCTGAGACATGTTGTGATAACTGGAAAGATTTGAGGAAAAGGAAATAGTGGAAGACAGCGATAGAAAATTCTTGACAGTCTTGTGTCGTGGCATAGAAGGGAGTCAGCACACGAACTGTTACAAACCGTTGGAAATCACAAGATGTGGAGATGCATGACCACCCACGCCAGTCAGCCAGGCTCTTGATGATAAAGACATCTGGGCATTAGAGGCAGAGCGTTGCTGTGATCGTTAGAAGATTGCTCCGACATTGGCATGAGTACGGTACGACGAGTCTTTAACGCATGGGCTCGTCGTCAGCTAAGAGAAGGAGAGACTGACCACCCATTGCTCCGTGCATTAGTGTCTACAACATGTGTTGATCCCAACAGGAAGCCACGGTAGGACAGTGGCTAGACGCTCGCCTGCCGCCCTGGTGATAATGGGATTTAGCTGCATCTGAGCGGATTCGAACTGTAAAATTTACCCCCCCTCCCAGGTCGACCCAACCTGAAATGAGCGCCAGAAAATGACTTGGGGAGTGAAGACGTCGAGCCCAGGTCAATATTGAAAATTCGAAACCGTTTCGATGTGGATCAAACTCAAGACCACCGGTAAAGCATGTGGGCTTCTAGTCATTTCGCTACCTCTCTGTCTTCCCCTTGTTCTTTTCCCCTCAAGCTTGCCAGTTGTAACCAAGATCTCCAGTTTATTTCTTTTCGCAATGTGCCTAGAAAATCCAAATTGCTACGTATCATTCCTTTATTCAACTAACGGTTTTTATTTCCTTCTTGTCGGACTTATTAGTTTGTTTTGTCTGTCCTTGGCATTCTTTGCATTTTCCACATTTCCACTGTCATTAGACGTTTTTCAGTTTGTCTGCTCATTGTTCACGCTTCACGTCCATACAAAGATACAGGTTCTATGCAACACTTTATATCTTTTATTCTCTTTGCAATTTACGTCTTTTCATTGGTCAGTATGTTGTCCATCTTACAAAAGGCTACATTTGCCATAGTGATTCTTGTTCTAATCTCTTCTATCAGATATTTTCACTTTGAAATTGACAACAATCACGGCTCATGATTACAGTAATCTGATTTTTGCTTTAAAAGGAAACTGTACTTTCACTGTCCTAATAAATGCATAAAAGATATACATCTCAGGGTAAATTGATCACCACACAGTTAAAATACATAATAAAAAGTGAACTTAGACGTAACGGAACTCCATAATTCTTGAAAGGTTATAAATAGAACATTGTGATCGGCTTCATAATGCTATATGGCACAACTTGCGAGCATCACATAATGGGACATTGGTTTCAGAATGTTTCTACCATATTCGACATGTTTCTTGTAACTCTTTTAGTTGCACACAATGAACGGTGTGAGAGATACTCTTCCCCGTGTGATCGAAAGATTGCGAAATATAGTGTCTTACTTTTCACATTTGGTCAGAACATCCACAATGAACTGTATTTTGTGTGGCAGACTTTTGTTCTGGCATTCTAGCAGCGGCATTATATACATAGTATACCTGTGCGTGCTGTTGGTTTATCGAGTCTCCTGTCTTTTCCACGTTTCGCATGGCGCAGCGAGGAGCATTTAGTGTGATAGTCATTGGCATAGGAACGGAGCATAATGGGGAGACCCTTTGCCGTTAAGATGGACCGCGACTTACAAACTAACTGTACATAATTAATCTTCCTAAAACACATGTCATTGGCTTTGGGGGTTATTGAAAAGCAGTTTAATAATTCCCCTACGTCTGTGGTTTGCGATCAGCGGCAGCGATTTGCAAAACATGCTTTGCGTTGTTTTCGATGGTATGAGATACCGGCCGCTCAGAAAGCAATGGCAAATTACTTAACTAGAATTATTTAATAAATCACAATTAGACAATACATACTGGGGCTGGTTATAACGTCCTGTAAATGTCGTGCAGATAAATTATAACCCCAGTAATAACTTCCGTTTTGTTAATTTTCCTGAAACTTTATTTTTGGATGCCTATTTAAAATAAGAAGTTTATTGCACCTGATATTTTTCAACTGAATGAGATAAGTTAATATCTTGAATGACACACTGATATGTCCAAGTCAATGGATGTAAACAGGGCACAATTGTTGCATAGTGGGATTGCAGAGATTGTGACAAGAATGACAGTGGCAACAACGATTCTTTGCAAAGTAAAAGACGCACTTACAAACACATGGCTGAATAATACAGTGAGGAAACAGTGTTAAAGTCATAAATTGTAATAAAGATTCTTTTCAAGATGAACGACATAATCACCTACACATTACTGAATAATACAGTGAGAACACAGTGTTAAAGTCACACATTGTAATGAAGATTCGTTGCAAGATGAAAGACATAATTACCTAAACATTGCTAAATAATACAGTGAAAAAACAGTGTTGAAGTCATAAATAGCAACAACGGTGTTCTGCAAAATGAAAGACATACTTACCAACACATTGCTGAACAATACAGTGAGAAAACAGTGAGAAAACAGAGCTAAGATCATAAATGAAAGTAAGAAAGTCAACACCTTTCTCTTCTCATTGAGTCGTATCCAGTAAATGGTAAAGAAGAAAAAGTAAAGGTCATTTTTACAGACCTAAGGCACTTTGACAATATTAAGACATACCGTTATTTTTATAGACCAAAAGACATTGAGTGGGTGATATGATCGGTATCACATAGGACGCCTCTAATTCCCATTACTATACCTGGTACTCGGTTAAGAATGGGTCGACCTGCCAGCCCAGAGAATGATGGAGTGGGGATTTATGGGATGCTTTTTGCAGACCGCATTCCGTTCAGCTGTGAGACAGCATGCCACATGGGGTAGAACCCTGTGAACTGAATTGAACCCTTTCGCCATTTAACCTATATCAGAGATGTGGTTTGTGCGGGATATGCAAAGAGTGCAATGGGCAGACATTGAAACAAATTAACCGGTCCTTTGAGACACACAAGCGTTGAGTAAAGAGCTGACATCACAATACTCGAAACATTCCCATACGTGCTCCGTCCTCGCCTTCAACAACCAGCGAAGAGTCCCAATACTAATGGCATCAGATGCTGTTTGATTATGTGTCCATCACGCCTTTCCTCGGAGTCCTGAGTGTCGGCCTGAACCTCTGGCCTCTCTGTGCAGCATCAATCTATCCAGGCCGTGATGATCTATCATTTTTCTACGCCTCATACATGAGGCCAAAGCGCCCCAGCCACGTATGCCTTTGAAATCCAAATAATAAAACCTATTTGTTTAGGAACATTAGTTACAGATAGGGGCAGCTAGTCAAGTGGCTAGAACTCTGGATTATCCTTCATGGGACCCGGCATCAGTTCCTCGGAAAAGTGTGGATGTCTGTCTGTCGGAGGCAAAAAGAAAACCCTAACCTGCACAGTTTGCGACGACTGCACTAACCAGGCGGCCTTAATTCTTCTGTTATAGTTTCTGCTGTCTAGGGTGACATCTGATGTTCACTTATCCTCGGTGAATCATTGTCATCTCTGTGACGAATTTCAAGTTTCAATTTCGATAAGCCTATACTCTCACAGTTTCCGTTGTTTAGCCTGATGAATGTCCAATACTCTTCTATGAATTGTTGTCATCTTTGGGGCGAATTTCAAGTTTGAATTCCTGTAAAATTATACTGTCACAATTTTCGCTGTCTAGCGTGACATCTGATTATCAACTCTTCTTCCGTGAATCGTTGTCATCTTTGTGACGAATTTCAAGTTTGAATTCCGGTAAGCCTAGTAGTAGGCCTTTTTCAGTCCTGTAGGACTGTAGAGTTGTGCCGCCGGGGAGGCACCTGACAGCACCGCTGGTGACTGTATAGTCCAATGTGAGACTGACAATCTCTGTCACAGTTTCCGTATCTGTAAGACGAGGCAGGTCCCGCAGTAAATGACTGCATTTTATGCCTGTGCCTCCTATCCCCAGTTTGTTGGATCACATTGCGCTTAAAAAGCACCAGTCCTTTTCGTGCATCTCTTCTCAAGGAACATCTGTCTGTTGCAACTCTTTCCCACGTGTCTGGATCTATGCCAGGGGTTTTCATATCTTGTTTACACACATCCTTAAATAGCATTTGGGGTCTTCCGGCTGGTCTCTTCCCTGTGGCTAGTTCTCCGTATAGGAGATCTTTGGGAATACGTTCATCCTCCAATCGAGGTATAGGCCACCCACCGGAGGCGTCTCTGCTTGAGGAAGGAATGCACTGTGGTAATATGCGGTAAGTCTTACTGTCACAATTTCCACTGTCTAGCTTGACATCTGCTTTCCAGTATTCTTCATTGAATCGTTGTAATATTTGTGTCTTTCAAGTTTGAATGTCGGCAAGCCTATACTGTCACAATTTCCGCTGTCTGGCGTGACACCTGATTTCCATTTATCGTCTGAGACTTCTATAGATGCTCACAAACAATACCTTGGTCATTTATCTTTACGAGTTTAATGTTAATATTTTCTTTCCGTTCTCTTGCTTCGTTTTAATTAATTGACAATGGATGCTAAGCTGGCATTAATACAAGATCTGAACATTTAAAAAAACAGTCTCGTAAAAGGCAACATGTCTAGGGAGCTGAAATACTTTGAGCATAGTAACGATTGTGGTAAGGAACTGTAATGGAAGGGATATCTCCTGGATTAACGGTCGTGGTAAAGAACTATAATGGAAGGTACATCTCCTGGAAGAACTAGGGAATTTAGCAATAGCGAGATGGACACAGAACATTAAAGACACCATTGACATGACAATACGTTACACTTTGGTGCGTGTCCTTTACACGACGTCCCATTCAACCCCAGCGTTTATTGGCTGTTTGGGATGTACTAGACAATGTTAATTCAGCAACTTGCCATTGCTTTCTAAAATACTGAACTCTCATACTATCAAAGTCAACGCCATGCGGTCTGATTCAAAATAATTCATTCATTCATTATGTGCCATGCCTGTAAGCGTTGGAGGTCATGTTTCGCCATCTCACTCGATCACCAGAGTCGTGAATCAGCTCTGTGTTCTTGTCTCGACCATGCCACATGGCAAAAAAAACCAGGCATTTACCTCTCTGCCCTCCTCTTGTTCTCTTCCCCTCAGTCTTGCCACTGGTTGCCCCCCCCCCCCCAAATTAAAAAAAAAAAAACATAAGGTTTTCATTTGAACATCCTTTAAAATCACCTGCTGCTAATTTCGAACCCTCAACTTGTTATATCGGGGATTTATGAAACTGCGCGTCTCACTATCCCCTTACCCACTGACAGCGGTTAAAGATGCGGAGAAAATAGTGGAAGACCTGGCAATAGTGAGTGCGACGTTCTGTACAGGTCCTGCTATACAATCTTGAGTAGCCTGTAAACATCTTAGATACGGTGGTTGAAGATATACGATGGGGCTTCAAATGAAGACCTTGAAAGTGTGATAGAAATTACAATAACCATGACATTAACTTGTAACCTACCAATATTGTTGTTAAAGTTGTCAAAAGTGTTAAGCACGTAACATCACGGTGCAGATGAAAATAGTGACTGTTTGAAATTCCCCGCCCTACTTCTGACATGCATCAAAGAGGAGAAGCGTTCTGTTATCCGGTTTTTGATCAGTGATGGGATGAAACCGACATAAATTCATCGGCGAATGAAGGTCCAGTATTGTGATGCATGCCTGCCAGTCCAGCTAGTGTATGAATAGAGTGGGAAGTTTCAAAACGTTTGGGTGCGATGAAAATGTACAGCAGGTGGTGCATGACTGGTTACACACGCGACCAAGAGACTATTTTTCTATAGGAATCGAAGCACTTTATCGGCGTTGCATGACTTTCATTGAACACACTGGTGACTACAACGAAAATACTTTTTTTCTGAATATATTCACCCAAATTCGAAGGGAACAGACCAAGGGGAAGACCGAGAAGTAAATACCTGGATGGCTTGGCCACATGGCATGGTCGAGATAGGAACACTGAGCTGATCCACGACTCTGGTGATCGAGTGAAATGGAGAGTCATGACCGCCCACGCTTTAAGGCAAGGCACATGATTGATTGATTGATTCACCTAAAAAAATAAATTTAAGGCTTTCATTTGAAGCCCCCCTTGTAGAATCATGATCACAGACTGCAGGCAACAGAGAATCGTATACGACTGAGACAGCAGACACAATACCTGTCTGTACAGATGAAATCATTAGAATATCGATTGTATTCCCACAATCCCTCAAATACAAACGTAAAAACCAGCTCTTTCAACAAATCATTAAACTCTGACATTTCTCCAAATACCTGAAGCTTTTAGGTGACATAACTGGCTAATTCCTGTCAACGATTGTTTACTTGCAGAAATGTTGACTGCATATTAACCTTGTTTGTTGGTTTGCTTGCTGCTGCTGATGCTGTTGTTGTTGTTGTTGTTGTTGTTGTTGTTGTTGTTGTTGTTGTTGTTGTTGTTCTTCTTCTTCTTCTTCTTCTTCTTCTTCTTCTTCTTCTTCTTCTTCTTCTTCTTCTTCTTCTTCTTCTTCTTCGTCTTCTTCTTCTTCTTCTTCTTCTTCTTCTTCTTCTTCTTCTTCTTCTTCTTCTTCTTCTTCTTCTTCTTCTTCTTCTTCTTCTTCTTCTTATCCTCCTCCTCCTCTTCCTCCTACTCCTCATCTTTCTTCGTTTACTGTCAGACGTCAGTACGAATTAATGCAAATAAAGCTTGTTGACATCTCTTAGAGTTTGTAATCAAATTGATCGAGTGTTTTGCATATGTTGGACACCCCTGCATCAAATATATAGCTTTCATGTCACCAGCTCCACTGCAACATTAACAAGTATCTCCTATCTGTAGATTATTAAACATGTGATATTTCTTCTTGTTGCAACCTGTCCAAGTCTGAAATTGGAACATGAGTGTTTGGTTACAGTTGATAATATCATCATCATTCTGTGACCTAGATTTTCTTATTTCCAATGGGGTCTATACTCGCTTCTGAAAAATGTCTTTGCCTCATCGTATCTGTTATCTATTGGGGTATCATCTTTGCACTCCGGACAAGTCCATAGATGCTCAGACCCTCCCCTAACATATATGTGAGCGTGCGGTGGCTAATAAGGCACATTCTGTGTTGGCTGACGAGGTCCTATGTTCTCTCGATGTTCCCTTCGTGTATGGGCCTGCCTTCTTTTTTTTTTTTTTTTTTTTGCGTTTTATAGCTTTGAGCCTTGGCAAACTACTGAGCGCAATCTTGCCAAGAAATCAACAATCAGCTGAAAGATGCTGATGTTGACAGCGGTGTCCTATAAAGGATATGCGAACATTTTATTATTAGCTTTGAACTTAAGCGCAGTCCATAACACTACTTCTAGTAGTGCTGGACTGAATTTTGCTTGTGAACTAGCTTTCTTTATTAACAGTGTCCCTCGCCATCAGGCGAACCCACTCCGACTTCAGAGGTACTTGTAATTTACATCACCAAGTAAAAGACGATAGGTCAACATTTTAGTCCAACTGTCCGGTGTAGGGGTTGGACCCCTTACCTCGGTATCAGCACACCGAATGTTTAAGAACATGCGTTCTGATCCATTCGGCCATGGTAACCTACGTTTTACTTATCCTGCTGTCTGACTTATCCTGCTGTCTTTATTATCCTCTTATCTTACTTATCCTGCTGTCTTGATTATGCTGCTATCCTCCTTATCGTGTTGTCTTAATGTCGTATTATTTTATTTATCCTATTGTCTTACTTATCCTGATGTCTTAATTATCCTCTCATCTTACTTATCCGGCTGTCCAACTTATCCTGCTATCCTCCTTATCGTGGTGTATTAATATCGTGTTATTTTACTTATCCTGCTGTCTTACTAATCCTGCTGTCTTGCTTATCGTGTTTACTATTTGCGTACATTGTTGAGGTGATTAACTAAACTGGATATTTGCATACACCTTCGAGCTGATTAACTAAACTGGATATGTGCGTACATTTTTAAGATGTTAAACACGCTGGATATTTGCGTGCATATACCATTCCTAAAACACCAACGCAACTCGGTCTGCTGCTAAATCGCGCGCAGCTGTGTTTTGAATGTGGGTATACGGGATCACGAACCGCGTCCGTAAAAACAATGGTATGAGTGCCGGTCGATCAGAAAGGAATGCCAAGCTGCTAAACGTAAACTAGCCCAGGAATCACGAACAGCCAAAAAATGCTGGAGTTGACTGCTATGTCCTGTAAAGGATACGCAGCTATCTAACAGCACATATGAGGTGATGTGATCAATACAGTTTTACTTCCTTAGACATTTCTGGTACACATTGTAGGCTGTGTAGGTCTGGAAGCCTATTCGAATCAACGACGACAGAGTGGGGGTGTTGTGTTCACTAGAACTTTTATTGTAATGTTAACTTTGACTGCAAAGACAAAAGACCTGGTCCATGAAGCCTTAGTTTAAACAGCTTTCATAATGCGGTGTCTGCGAAGAATTTTTGGTATTAAGTGGCAAGAATAAAATCACAAATACTGAAGTCTTGGAAAGATCAGGTTTGGTGACGGCTTGTTCCATGCTTAGTCTCCGTAGACTTAGATGGATAGGAAACGTTAGGAGGATAGATGACGGTAGAATACCAAAGGACGTCTTTTTTGGTGAATTAATGATGGGTAAAAGATCTCGGGGTCGGCCTTTACTTCGATACGAAGATGTATGTAAGCTGGATATGATTGATACAGGCATTGATAATGCACCTTAGGAGGAAGTCGCCTCTGGCTCGTGTTGCATGGAGGGCAAAGATGAGACATGGAGACAAGACAAAGGAGAAAATGATTGCAGGTAGGTCACACACTGAGCGTGTGAGACATACGATGATGCGTGATGGTGGAAATGACCATGTGTTCACATGCAACCATTGTGGACGAACATTTACAGCGTGAATTAGTCTGATTAGTCACATTCGCTACCGCCATGGGTTTTAGCTGCTAAACTTTTTAAAGCACAATGTAACAACCAATCGATTGTCAAGACGACACGGTGCCATCACAACTTTTACCATGCTCATACATTCTTTGCATTTGTATTGAGTTGAGTCAAGAATCGACATCACACTACTCGAGATATTCTCATAGTGCTCCGTCCTAATCAGCAACAGCCAGCGAAGAGTCCCGATATTAATGGTAGCAGTAGCAGTCCGTCTGGCCTTTTCTCAGAGCTTTGAATGTCGATAGATCCTCTGGTCACTCCCTGCAGCACCATTTTCTCCCAGTCGTGATGATCTACCTGATCTTTTGCACTATACACACGATTCAGAAAAGCCCCTGCCACATCTGCCTTATCATTTGTATTATATTGTTATTTAAATAGATTGTTTCCGCGTTTATTACTTTGGTATTTCCATTTTTGTCCCCACATTATTTATATAAATTAGTTTTACTACGTTGCGCGTTTCTAAAACATCAGATTTGACACAAACCTACGCACAGACAAGCAAAATAGATGTCAGCAGCAATTTAGAAAACAAAAATGTACATACAATCTCTGCTTTTATTTTCTGACATTTACCTGTCACGCGAACGACGTAACAAATATGCACATGTTTTGAATAACGTAAATTGATGCTAAATGGACGACAATGTATTTTTGTTAAACACACACACACACACACACACACACACACACACACACACACACACACACACTGAAGCAATAAAGTAATTGTTCACTAAATTATTATTTGCCGACAAATGACAATTAATAAGCGTCTTCGGCGATAACTGATAAAATTATGCGATTTTCCGCTGCCATTTATTGTAAAGCTCTGCATTTTTTAATTTTACAATAAAATTAACTGCACATTCTTTACAGGAAGTCGCAGTCAATTCCGAACCTATTGGTTTTATGAGATTTCTAGACAATTTTATAATCAGCAGTTTGCCATTGCTTCCTAAACGACCTACGTTCAAGTCATTGTGAAAATGAATGCAATGCGATCTTCTACCACATAGCCTGCTGTTGTCTGCGAACTTGGTATATTGGGAGTGTGAAACTGCATTCTCTACCCCCAATCATGGGAGATTGTGTTTGGTCTTGATGTGGAGGTTGTGTGTGGTCTTGATTGTGGAGATTGTGTGTGGTCTTGATTGTAGAGATTGTGTTTGGTCTTGATTGTGGAGACTGTGTTTGGTCTTGATTGTGGAGATTGTGTTTGGTCTTGATGTGTGATCCAGCGAGCAATAATCAAATTGATTTATTTGGTTGTATTTGGACTTTAGGCGGCCTGGTGTGTCTTGCCAGTGAGAAGTCCTGATCGTTCGGGTCCACATCGATTAACGGACGTCAGTCGCGGCGATCGGGCAAATCTTGAGCTACGGCCTACGATGGGTGACATTGTAATGTTCTGTTGTGATAATTTGGCCATGTCCAGTGTGTGCCTTGTGGTCTAGTGGTTACAAACCCGCTTCACACGCCGGTGGTCCTGGGATTGTTTCCGGGTCCGGTCAGGGATGTGCGCTGCTGGCGAGCTCGGGCGGGAGCGGGGCTCGAGTCTGGTGCTTCCACATTGACGTGGATAGGCCTTGGGTTCATGCCGGAGTGCGGTCGGCGTTGCCAGTAGTGGGTTGTGGAGATTGTGTTTGGTCTTGTTTGTGGAGATTGTGTTTGGTCTTGATTGTTTCTGATTTAAAAGAAACCACGTAGGGGGACAATGTCTCATCTCATCTCATCTCATCTCATCTCATTTCATCTCATCAGCTTCCTCTTGTACCTTGCGGTGTCGAGGTGAAGTATAAACAGCGTTCATAACATCTTACCCACGGAGCTGGCTTCCTATAGGACTGCTCAAAATATGCATGAGAGAGAGAGAGAGAGAGAGAGAGAGAGAGAGAGAGAGAGAGAGAGAGAGAGAGAGAGAGAGAAAGAGAGAGAAAGAATGGATATCTAGCCGACTGGAGCGGCCCAACAAGACATTCTAGGACAGAGCAATAAAGTACGTGCGGGACATTGACAGAACGGATTTAAAACAGCGCAGAGAACAGACCCAACGAATTGGACAAAAAGGAAAGATTGGGAAAAGGAAGAGGTTAGATTGAAAGTTTGGCCGGTGGCTGGTTAATTGTCAGGCAGGTATGACTTGACTGCACGGCACCTTCCACTTCATCGCGAGTCATCCTGGCTGAATATAAAAACACAAATAATTTAAAGGGCGCCCGCCAATCGCTGGAAGCAGTGGCCAACAGTACAGAGAAATGTTAGAAATTAACGTTCAGAAACGAGGTCAACAACACAAAGTATCTGTCTGTCAGTCTGCCTGCCTGCCTGCCTGCCTGCCTGCCTGTCCGTCTGCCTGCCTGCCTGCCTGCCTGTCTGCCAGCCTGTCTGTCTGTCTATCTGTCTGTCTGACTGCCTGTATGTCTGTATAACTTAAAGTTAGATTCTTGTCCTAAACATGACTTTGCAATCAACCCCAGTATTTATTTTATGTTTGCCATTTACTAGGGAATGTTAGTTCGGTAGTTTGCCATTTCTTTCTGAACCGCCGACACCTCATACCATCAAAATCAACGCACAGCGGTCTGCTACCAAATCTCCCGCATCATAGTTAGAACCCCCGACCTGGACTGACGGGGAATTATGAAACTACGCATCTCACAATCCGCTAACTCACAAAGCCGGTTGTCCGTATAAGTAAAGTATGGTATTTTAACCCCTAATCCATGGGTAATGGATCGGACATTAACCCTTCTCTTACAAAGGCGAAACAACTCTGAGGACTGATGTGAATGCTGAGCTTCTTAGAAAAATCCCTTGGCAATTGGAATTCGAAAAGTGTAGGACTATTATGCCGTTTCCCGTGACATCTTTCAAAATTATATCACCACAAACAGAATAATTACGAGGGTAAGTTAATAAGTAAGTCACAAATGGCTGTAGAGAAATAACTAAATTTGATAACAACATGAAACCAGTTTATTTGTGTACATACATTGTCCCTTTATTTCTCAACATAATTTCCACCAACATTGATGCATTTATCCCATCGTTTTATCAGTCCGCCCGAATCAGCAGCATAGAACTGCGTGCTCTGTTTTCTCAACCACGTATACGCTTCTCATTCAACTTCGGCGTCACTCGCGAAATGTCTCCCACCACGGTGGGTTTTCAGTGGACTTAGCCCCTAGCGATTTCCCGTAAAGCGATGCATAGCTGGGTAGAAAAAGTTACGAGGGCGAGTCAATAAGTAAGTCACACAGAACTGTGGGATGGCAGTTCAATGAAAACAAAGCCATACCATTTCGTAAAAAAGCCAAGCAAAGTGGTCTGCTGCCAAATCGCGCGCAGCTGTGTTTCGAACGCTGGTATGCAGGAATACGAACTGCGTACATATTTACTTCGCACAGAGCTGTCAGAAGACATGCTAGACAACATGAACATTGATATCTATAGTTACCGACCGGGATTCTAAACTGCCACCTCCAAATGACGACTACGCCTTCCTGCGGGGACAAGTGTACTTCGACGCATGACCAACTAGACACCCCAGACGTCGTTGACTGACTAGCGTTCTCGCACACTAAATGTGCTGCGTCATCCTGCCGGTCTTCACTATGACAGAAGTGCCATATATTGCCAAACCTGGGTCATCGTTTTATTTGTTTTTTTCCGTGGTATCTTTGGCAATTTCAATGCTCAGTGAATGGAAATTTACATTATACACGGGACTTCAAATGAAAACCTTAAAAATTAGTCTGGTATCATCATCATAAAGTGCTGTGCCGGCTGGCGTAGGCGTTCATGGCTCTCCACAGATCTCGGTCTTTGGTGTTCTGGATCAACTCTGCTGATGATATTCCTCCGTGCCACCGTCTCAATCCGCCCAGCATCATTTCTCTTGGTCTGTCTCTGCCTCTCTTCCCCTCGATCTTTCCAGTTGTCACGATGTTCTCTAATGCCTCTCTTCTCATCACATGACCAAAGAAAGCTGTTAGTCTCTTTCTTATTGTTGTATATAGTGTTCTAGTTTCATTAGCCTCTTTCAGGCAATCGTTGTTAGTTACTTTGGCAGTCCAAGGAATTCGCAACATTCGTCTTAAAAACCACATCTCTGTGGCTTCTAAGTTTGGTATGATTGATCTAAATTAGTTAGTATCACAGACGGGGATTCTGAGATAAGTAGCACATTTTGTTCATTTTTTAAAATTACACTTTCTCTTCATTATTTCACCTTTCCATTATCCTCATCCTGAACCTATGCCTTAATGTAATCACTGGGGAAGGGGCGGGGGGGGGGGGGGTCTTTTCTTATCCGTGATTATATATTGTGTTTTGTGTGTGTTGTGCCGTCTCCGTGGACTAAGATGGTTTGAACGCGGTTTGTGAGCCGGGTACCAGACGTTCGAAGCTCAGCTGCGATCGATTTGTGCAGCAGACCGTGTCGCGTTGTGTTATAACGTGCTAGTATGGGATCCGGTCGTTCAGAAAGCAATGGCAAACTAATGAACGTAAAACTTGCCTAATACATCAACAGCAGCTGAAAAATGCTGGTGTTCACTGCAACGTCCCGTAAGGGATACGCAACCAAATTTATTTTGTGTGTGTGTGTTAATTTGTTTGCTGATGAAGGCTAATCGCCGCAACGTCTGTGTTTTATGTAATCGTGTTCTGTGAAGCTGCGTTACTTATTGTTGTTCTATACTGCACCAAAATCCGCCCACCAACCTTCGCCACGAACCCCCAGACATTTTTTTTTAAAACTCCTTAACACTGAGCTATCCATGTAATCGGAACAATGTTTGGACAGCGCTAAATAACTATCACACCCCCAGTTTGAAAACCCCTGGATTTAATTCTCTCTTTATATCGAGTGAAATTGCCCTGAGAAAACTCACTTACCACTCTCATTATCACACGGACAGTGGATTATGAAAGTCATCATAGAAACAGTAGTTTCGTTATTGCCGTCTGTAATTTATAACAAGGTTTGAAACTAAGTTATTAGAGTGGGATATGAGGCATGCGGCTGTTTCGGGAAAATACGATCATGGTAATATAGGTTAATCCCATGGTTGATTTTTAGAACGTACATTTTTCTCGACTTAAAGGGGATGTAAAGGCGAGATGTTCTGTTTATTGCACAGTGTTTTATCCCATATGGCTCGGTCTCTTTCCGCAGCGTCGCGCAAAGCAAGTACAGTATACGGTGTAGTTTTAATGACTGTGCAGTATTTGAACATATTGCCGGTCCAAGTTTTGTATTTACTCTCTGTAAAGTTCATACCACATAATAGGTAAATACAAAACTTGGACCGGTAATATTTTCAAACATTGCATAGTCATTAAAAATACGCCCTATACAACGTAGCTACAGCGACGACGCCCAGGAGTCTCCGAGAAGATTGCATTCGTGAACCGAATGACAGATTTCCGAAATTAATCCACGTACTTCGGAGCTTGAGGCACGTGACTTAACCACTTCGTCACGGAGATTATCGGTGGGTGGGGCTCCGTGAAGAACACATGACCAACATTGGTCTAATCCAAAACTGTCCGTCATGTGCTGTGCTAATGATATCCTGGTTTACTTCCTTAAATGTCTGTCCCCAGATGTGAAGTCCCAGAACGGGTTTTCCACAGCCCGACCTTTTCTTAGCTTGCCAAAAGGAAGAATATTGACAGTGTGTGTGTGATGTTTTGTTTTACCTATGTTGTGTATGGGTTACCATGGTAAGAACGTGTGTGATACTTTATTTTACATATGTTATGTATGGGATACTATGGTGAGAACGTATGTGATACTTTGTTTTACATATGTTGTGTATGGGATACTAAGGTGAGATCGTGTGTAATACTTTGTTTTACCTATGTTGTGTATGTGATACTATGGTGAGTACGTGTGTGATACTTTGTTTTACCTATGTTGTGTATGTGATACTATGGTGAGAACGTGTGTGATACTTTATTTTACATATGTTATGTATGGGATACTATGGTGAGAACGTATGTCATACTTTGTTTCACATATGTTGTGTATGGGATACTAAGGTGAGAACGTGTGTGATACTTTGTTTTACATATTTTGTGTATGGGATACTAAGGTAAGATCGTGTGTAATACTTTGTTTTACCTATGTTGTGTATGTGATACTATGGTGAGAACGTGTGTGATACTTTGTTTTACATATGTTGTGTATGGGATACTATGGTGAGAACGTATGTCATACTTTGTTTTACATATGTTGTGTATGGCATACTATGGTGAGAACGTGTGTGATACTTTATTTTACATATGTTGTGTATGGGATACTAAGGTGAGATCGTGTGTAATACTTTGTTTTACATATGTTGTGTATGGGATACTATGGTGAGATCGTGTGTGATACTGTGTTTTACATTTGTTGTGTATGGGATACTATGGTGAGAACGTATGTCATACTTTGTTTTACACATGTTGTGTATGGGATACTAAGGTGAGATCGTGTGTGATACTTTGTTTTACATATGTTGTGTATGGAATACTAAAGTGAGATCGTGTGTGATACTTTGTTTTACATATGTTGTGTATGGGATACTAAGGTAAGATCGTGTGTGATACTTTGTTTTACATATGTTGTGTATGGGATACTATGGTGAGATCGTGTGTGATACTTTGTTTTACACATGTTGTGTATGGGATACTAAGGTGAGATCGTGTGTGATACTTTGTTTTACACATGTTGTGTATGGATACTATGGTGAGATCGTGTGTGATACTTTGTTTTACATATGTTGTGTATGGGATACTAAGGTGAGATCGTGTGTGATACTTTGTTTTACATATGATGTGCATGGGATACTATGGTGAGATCGTGTGTGATACTTTGTTTTACATATGTTGTGTATGGGATACTAAGGTGAGATCGTGTGTAATACTTTGTTTTACATATGTTGTGTATGGGATACTATGACAGTAATTGAGATGTTCGAGTGCAATAAAGGTGATCTTTGATCATAAACATTGTGCCGTGGCGAAAGAGGTTAACAACGCAATAGGCAATCTCAAACCCGAGTTCGAAACACAGCTAGGGGTGATTTATAAGCAGATCGATTGCGCTTATTTTCATACAATGGTATGAATGCCGGTGGTATCACTTGTTCTTCTTTGGTATTGGGTTGGAGTCGATTCACAATGAAATATTCACATGTGTTTTCACTATGAAATATCCAACATCTGTGTTAACAATAAAATATCCAACATCTGTGGGCGAAACATTACCAACAAAGGTTGTATGTCCTTTGCAGGACGCTGAAATCAACCCCAGTTGATTTTCTATCCAATTTTCGGTTTAATAGTTTGCCAGTGCTTTATGAATGAGAAGTCGGCGTTACCACAATGTAATATACAAGTAAATGGGAATATTCTTCAACAAGTGAGCAGGTACAATTATCTCGGAACAGTAATAACATCTGATGGGAGATGCCTTGAAGAGATTAGAACAAGAATCGCCATGGCAAAAGTAGCCTTTAGCAAGATGAAAAACATATTGACCAATAAAAAGATGTCAATTGAAACGAGAAAAAAAAGTGTTGAGATGCTACATTGAACCTGTACTTTTGTATGGATGTGAAGCGTGGACAATAAGCAGTCAGGCTGAGAAACATCTGATGGCTGTAGAGATGTGGTTTCTGAGGAAAATGCAAAGAATACCATGGACAGCCAGAAAGACCAATGAATAAGTCCTTCAAGAAACAAATGAAGATCGTAAATTGATTAGAGAAATTAGACGTAGACAGTCAAAATTGTTTGGGCATGTTATGAGAAGAAATGGATTGGAGAATTTGGTGACAACTGGTAAGATCGAGGGGAACAGACCAAGGGGAAGACCTAGAAGCAAGTACCTGGATGGCTTGGCCTTGTGGCATGGTCGAGACAGAAACACGGAGCTGATCCACGACTCTGGTGATCGAGTGAGATGGCAGAACATGACCGCCCACGCTTACCTGCATGGCACATGATGGATGGATGGAATCTTATTCATTCGGTCTGAAATGCATTGAGTCATGAACTAGTTATGTAGCAACACGCCTCTCCACAATTGAGAAGCCCCAGAACCAATGTTGCACTCTGCGATGGTTCCTAATCGTAGAGAGGGGAAGTGTAGCTCTGTAGAATAGCACTTGTGGAGATGACACCTCTTTTTAGATGCGTCGGAAGGAAGGTCTCTTCACCAGCATCCACAACCACACTTCTATAGATGTATGGCTATTCCAGGGTTGAGATGATATGATTGTCAATACATTGGACACAAGTGTTAACAATTGTAGTCTTCAAAGGGATTCGCTACCAATCAAACAGTTGTTACAACCGTATTTCAGCTTTATGTATGTGATGAAACTAACGAAAGAACTGCAGGATCTGCTTAGCAGGAACCGCTAAGTGATTATATTCATTTTGAAGTATTGTAGACAAACCACCTCAAATTCCCACCGAGTCATTCAACAGTGACCGTGTCTCCTACTATGGCGCGATGAAGTTCTTAAATCAGTACCCTCTGTCACTAGAGAGGATTCAAGTGTACATATTCCCGTATCTACCCATTATATGTGTGTCGAAGGGGTTATGGACGCAGTTCGTAATCCCACATGTCGGATTCGAAACGATTGCGATTTGGCAGCAGACAACCTTGAGTTGAATTCTATAAAATGGTATGAGTGCCAGTCGTTCAGAAAGCAATGACAAGCTACTGAACGTAAACTTGCAAAGACAACAGGAACAGCCAAAAGATGCTGGTATTGACAGCGACGTCCTGTAAAAGATGTACAACTAGATTTTTAACACCCATTATATCATTTTGTTCTGTATTTATATTATGTTGGTCTGTATTTATTCATTGTCTGATCATGGCACTAAACTATGGGTATGTTTTCTCCTTTTGTTGCCAAGAGATGGAGGCCTATATTACCCGCTCTTTATGTTTTCAAATTTCCGAAGATTTTAAAGTGGATACGATCCACACTAATTATTGTCCTTGTCCCAGAAGGATGGGTAATGAATAAACTTCCGCTGTCTCAAGTGGACGCACATCAATCCCGAGTTCCTTATTTTAAGAAAACAAACATCAGTGACATCTAGATGCGGGTCCAACAATTTATTCCTGGGGGCAGGCACTAGACATCTCTGTAACTCCGCAGACTCGTATATGTTGTCCCCTTGTACATCTTGAGGTATTGAGATATCTGAGGGTATTGTTTTCTGGCTGAATACCCTTACCTTCTGTCTGTCTGTCTGTTTTACCGTGTGTGTGTCCCTCCGCCTTCTCTCTCTCTCTCTCTCTCTCTCTCTCTCTCTCTCTGTTTATCTCTATATGTGTGTCTTTTGTCTTGTTCTCTGTCTCTTCGCCCTCTCTCTCTCTCTCTCTCTCTCTCTCTCTCTCTCTCTCTCTCTCTCTCTCTCTCTCTGGTACTCATTGTTGCCTGTCTCTCTTTTTCTCTCTCTCTATATGTCGCTCTCTCTGACTCTGTCTCTCTGTCTCCCTCTGTCTCCCTCTCTCTCTCTCTCTGTCTCTCTCTCTCTCTCTCTCTCTCTCTCTCTGAATCTATCTATATCGCCTTGTCTTTAATTGTTTATCTCTCCGTCTCTCTCTGTCTCTGTTACTCTCCGTTTCTCTGTCTTTCTCTCTCGTCTCTACCGCTCTTCGTGTCTCTGTCTCTGTCTGTCTGTCTCTCTCTCTCTGTGTCTCTCTCTCCCCGAAAGATATAACATGTAATATACCAGGAAATAGCCACGAAACAAGACAGCATTATTAAAACCTGACCTATCTGTTTCTATTTGTTCTCTTTCGCACACAGTATCTTTAAGTGACCACTGGTCATCAAGACATCCCACATGAGTCCATCGCGAAGAACCGCTAGCGGAAGTGTGGCCAGACACCTGAAGGAGTGACTGGACCAACTAATCAAATTCGGGTAAATATTACGGCTAGATCAGAAATGAGATTCTTCTGGAGATTCTTCAACGGATGACCACTATCTCCGTCTGTTTATTGCCCACATTGACGGTTCTGGACTGCTAGACGCCTGCGTGACACATATTTTTGGCCGCCCATGACAATGTGAATTGAGTACAATGACATATTCTATTAGATTTGTAATCTAAGCAATGGCATGTTCGTGCGATATTCTTTTCACTACTTTATACAGTTGATGGACGTGAATCTGGACAATTAGTATACAGGCGAAAAAATCACTGGAAGCCTTGGAGATATGGTTTTATAGAAGAATGCTGAAAATTAGTTGGACAGCCCAAAAAAAGCAACCAGGATGTTTCAGGGAAGCTGAGTCGCAATGGCAACTTATCACAAACATCAGAAAGAGGCAGACCTCTTCTTTTTTTCCCTTTTTTTTTTTGACCCCGTTATGAGAAGACAAAAACTGGAACATGTTGTGACAACCGGACAGATTTGCGGAAAGAGAGATAGAGGAAGACAGGGTGAACAAATTGACAGTCTTGTGTCATGGCACTGAAGGGAGTTAACACACGAATTGATCCATGACGTCGGAGATAATGCTTTGCGAAGACACTTGATGATGTATTTGATTGTTTCTGTTTCCATTAAATACAACATATTCTTCTGTATATCCACATCTCCAGGGTATCTATTCGACTTTCTAGTTACTTGTTAAATGTCCAGGCTTCCGTGCCATACAACAGTGTTGAATATACGTCAGATTTGACAATTCTCATTTTTAATGGGTTGTTAATCTCTCTAGATTAATACCGATTTCATGCTTTTGAAAGCATTTTTGACCATTCACATTCTCTTTTTTATTTATATTTCACTTCTACCATCATCAGTTATTGCATGTCCAAGATAGGAGAAATTTGTTACATGTTGTAGTATCTCCCCGTTTACTGTGATGTTCATTGATGACCTTTCCTTTCCATTGCGAATTATAAAAGTCAAAAAGATGAGATAAAAGACAATTTTAATCCATTCATTATTAGTTAAAATCCAATTCCAGAACTGAGATATGCTAATGGCACAGCCCGCCTCTCAAACAGATTTAAGGGATTACAAGATCTGATCTGTCTGTCAAAAGAGATGCCGTGTCTAATGGACCTATTCAAGCAACATCAAAGGACATCACACAACACTCTGACAAACCTATTGCAAACGCCTTTACCATAAGAGGGTTCTTGGTATGTGTGTCACGGCCATAAAACTGTGTTATTCGGACAGTTCGAAAAGACTGAGAAATGAGCGCCGCTTAATTATCGAAATAGGGTTTTATAAAACAGACACACACACAAACACAAGTTTCCAACAAACAATGAAATATTCCGAACTTCCCACCCATGTCAAGCCGAGTGGACGAAATTCTGCAGGAAAAGTGACTTTTTTTTTTTTTTTAACATATCTGCAAATGTGCTTAATTAAAATACTGTCTCGTCGTAACACTGTTATAGGGCATTACTATGCATATACAGTTGCCAATCTACGAGGGTTAGTTAATAAGTAAGTCACAAATGGCTGTAGAAAAATAACTAAATATGATAACAACTTGAAACCAGTTTATTTTTATACATACATTGTCCCTTTATTTCTCAACATAATTTCCACTAACATTGATACACTTATCCCATCGTTTCATCAGTCCTCCCACACCAACTGCGTAGAACTGCATGCTCTGTTTTCTAAACCACGGTTCCACTTCACATTCAACTTCGGCGTCACTCGCGAAATGTCTCCCGCCATGGTGGGTTTTCAGTGGACTTAGCCCCTATCGAATTCCCGTAAAGCGGTGCATAGCTGGGTAGAAAAGTTACGAGGGCGTGTCAATAAGTAAGTCACACAGTTATGTGAAATGGCAGATAAATGAAAACAAAGCACGCAGTTCTACGCAGCCGGTTTGGGAGGACTGATAAAACGATGGAATAAATGCATCAATGTTGGTGGAAATTATATTGAGAAATAAAGGGACAATGTATGTATAAAAATAAACTGGTTTCAAGTTGTTATCATAGGTAGTTATTTTTCTACAGCCGTTTGTGACTTACTTTTTAACTTACCCTCGTAAACCAGACCTGTGACGTGAGAACGAGATATAGCACGTTCTCAAAATCTTCCTTTGCATCAAGAAAACGCGCCCTTTTACATAACACGACTTATGCAGCTAGTAACTAAGGGTGTGAATAATTAGTTTCTTCCCCTCACACCATATTCTCCAAGTTTGCCTCCGCCAGACTGTTTACTTTTAGCATATCTCAAAACAAACACAGCTCAAAGGCAATCATTTTTACAATGACGGAGAAGACATGCTGGATTATGATAATTGGTATATCTTGAAAATTATTGACTTTTGTGCTCAAGGTCTTTTCAAGATCAAGCAGAAATGCTTTGTGTCTCAGTTCAAGTCGTAACTATTATTACACAAATTGGCAGGTCTCTACGTCATTGCTGTTATGTTCATGGTTAGGCCAATATAGGCCAGGGTTAACCATTAATAACCACGCAAAATACAATAGGCAAGCTGTTGGAGAAGTTAATTGCCAGGAAAATATCAAGCCAGCTTGAGAGGCAAGGTTGTTTCCCATCTACCCTTGGATGGTACCGTCCAAACAGTGAAACTTGGACCAACGCAGCAGTTTTTGCCCGTGATGTCTATGAAGGTTTCCAATCAGGCATTGAAACATGTGCTGCGGCGACTGATCTTTGGGATGCGTTCAACAGAGTACCATTGGATTTCTTATTGTTTCAGCTTCTTTACCTCAAGATAAGTAAATTCTTCCTGAGTTAGATCGCCGCAGCTCACTTCCAACGGAAAGTAGCTTTTAGATGTAGTATTGAACCTCTGAACCAACAACAATATGTCCGGGCCTGCCACAGGGATCGCCATTGTATTCGGTGCTGTTCAACACCCTACACTGTGAGAATTACCGGCGAGCAGTTAAAAGAACCGGGGATGACATTGTCATATGCTGACGATGTGTTAGTGTATCGGCAGGGTAAGGATAGAGATCAAGTGGCTGTGGATCTACAAACAGAATTAAATGGCATAACCACTTGGTGGTACGAAGGCAGCAGTGACATGATTCTCTTTGAACAACCATATTGTCAACACTCCAACACGAACTGTAGATCTGGGTTCAGAAACGGTGGAAAGAACGCAGGCAATGAACTACCTGGGGATAGGTTTTGATCGTGGTATCATGAGCACATAGACCGGGTGATAACAAAGGCCAAGCAAGGTTTGGCTGCGATGCGGGTGATGGCGGCGGCAAACTGTGAGCAGCGCCATTTATTTTTCCTGTACGAGATTATGGTTCTTTCTGTTTTGGAGTATGCCATGGCGATCCTGACTATCAGCCGTAAGTGATGGAAAGGATGGAAAAGATACAGAACGAAGCTATGCGTATTACTCTTGGATGTACAAGAGATATAGCATGCAGTGCGATTCGCTAACTTCTTGATTTTCCAACCATTGGGGACAGAATTCAAATTTGCAGAGCACATGCCTACCTCTGAGTCAACGCAAACACACAACATCTACTACACAGTGAAATTAGGAAGGTAAAGGGCAGCAGGTTAAAATGAGGAAAGTCGTGGATGGGTCAAGCCGAAGACATTCTTCAGCAGGTGTGTTCACTTGAGGACTTAGAACCTGGCGAGGAGTGGGTACGAATGCCAACAGATTTCTGTACATCCTTTTCAGTTTGCATCCAACTAGACAGAAAATGAAGACACGAAAATCCGGCTGCAGTGAAGGCATAAGTACAGGCTTTGATCTTCGAGAATTCTTTGGAGGGTGGTGCTGTTATTTATACAGAGGGTCGGTCGTTCGAAGAGTGAGAAGTTCATGGGCTTTTACAGCCCAGGCCAGAGGGAGCAGTGTGAAGGAAGATTCTGGTGCTTTTGCTTTGACCACAAGTAGCCTGACTATGGAAGTCATGGCAGTAAGTAAAGTAATAACATGGCTCGAGACGCAGACATTCACAAGGGCATGTTTCCTTAGTGACTCAATGAGCATGCTCAGAAGGATACAGATGTGGTGGGTCCGAAGAGAGTGGCGACTGTCTCTGGAGAGGTCACGGCTGGCAAATATTAGTTTCGTTTTCGTGTCAGGACATGCGCATATACGAGGAAATTAGCAGGCTGACAAGAATGCTCGTAAGGCTATTGTGGAAGGCGGACGAGCCTTGGACCAGGATGACATTCTGAATGCTCCACGAGAAGTAAGACTTTTGCGAGAACCAAGTGATGACTGCGAATCTACAACCATGGTCAGACTGCAAGAACGGCAAATTAAAAGAGGTGTGGCCAAAGAAGAACACAATGCGGGAAGCCAAAGAAGAATAATAAACACAGAACTGGTGTTATCAGTTGTTTCACGCTGCGGGATTTACTGAGAAGGGGATCCGAGCACTTAAGGACTGAATGGTTCGATGTGTAATGAGGATGATCTGTCGACTAACTAACTAACTAACTAACTAACTAACTAACTAACTAACTATCTAACTAACGAACTAACTAACTAACTAACTAACTAACTAACGAACTAACTAACTAACTAACTAACTAACTAACTAACTAACGAACTAACTAACTAACTAACTAACTAACGAACTAACTAACTAACTAAATAACTAACTAACTAAGTAACTAACGAACTAACTAACTAACTAACTAACTAACTAACTAACGAACTAACTAACTAACTAACTAACTAACTAACTAACTAACTAACGAACGAACTAACTAACTAACTAACTAACTAACTAACTAACTAACTAACGAACTAACGAACTAACTAACTAACTAACTAACTAACTAACGAACTAACGAACTAACTAACTAACTAACTAACGAACGAACGAAAGAACTAACTAACTAACTAACTAACTAACTATATAACTAATGAACTAACTAACTAACGAACGAACGAACGAACTAACTAACTAACTAACTAACTAACTAACTATATAACTAATGAACTAACTAACTAACTAACTAACTAACGAACGAACGAACGAACGAACTAACTAACTAAAAAACTATATAACTAATGAACTAACTAACTATATAACTAATGAACTAACTAACTAACTAACGAACGAACGAACGAACTAACTAACTAACTAACTATATAACTAATGAACTAACTAACTAACTAACTAACGAACGAACGAACTAACTAACTAACTAACTAACTATATAACTAATGAACTAACTAACTAACTAACTAACGAACGAACGAACGAACTAACTAACTTACTAACTATATAACTAATGAACTAACTAACTAACTAACTAACGAACGAACGAACTAACTAACTAACTAACTAACTATATAACTAATGAACTAACTAACTAACTAACTAACGAACGAACGAACGAACTAACTAACTAACTATATAACTAATGAACTAACTAACTAGGCCAGGGTTAGGCCAGTCTAGACCAGTTTTATGCCATTCTGGCCAAGGTTAGGCCAGTTTAGATCAGGCTTAGGTCACTCTAATCTAGGCCAGAGTTAGGCCAGTCTACGCCAGATTGAGCCCAGTCTAGAACAGGGATAGGCCAGTCTAGGCCAGGTATAGGCCAGTCTAGGCCAGGTATAGGCCAGTCTAGGCCAGGTATAGGCCAGTCTAGGCCAGGTATAGGCCAGTCTAGGCCAGAGTTAGGCCAGTCTAGGTCAGGTATAGGCAGTCTAGGCCAGGTATATGTCAGTCTAGGCTAGGTATAGGCCAGTCTAGGCTAGGTATAGGCCAGTCTAGGCCAGAGTTAGGCCAGTCTACGCCAGATTGAGCCCAGTCTAGAACAGGGATAGGCCAGTCTAGGCCAGGTATAGGCCAGTCTAGGTCAGGTATAGGCCAGTCTAGGCCAGGTATAGGCCAGTCTAGGCCAGGTATAGGCCAGTCTAGGTCAGGTATAGGCCAGTCTAGGCCAGGTATATGTCAGTCTAGGCTAGGTATAGGCCAGTCTAGGCTAGGTATAGGCCAGTCTAGGCCAGGTATATGTCAGTCTAGGCCAGGTATATGTCAGTCTAGGCCAGGTATAGGCCAGTCTAGGCCAGGTATATGTCAGTCTAGGCCAGGTATATGTCAGTCTAGGCTAGGTATAGGCCAGTCTAGGCCAGGTATAGGCCAGTCTAGGCCAGGTATAGGCCAGTCTAGGCCAGGTATAGGCCAGTCTAGGCCAGGTATAGGCCAGTCTAGGCCAGGTATAGGCCAGTCTAGGCCAGAGTTAGGCCAGTCTAGGTCAGGTATAGGCCAGTCTAGGCCAGGTATATGTCAGTCTAGGCTAGGTATAGGCCAGTCTAGGCTAGGTATAGGCCAGTCTAGGCCAGGTATATGTCAGTCTAGGCCAGGTATATGTCAGTCTAGGCCAGGTATAGGCCAGTCTAGGCCAGGTATATGTCAGTCTAGGCCAGGTATATGTCAGTCTAGGCTAGGTATAGGCCAGTCTAGGCTAGGTATTTGCCAGTCTAGGCCAGGTATAGGCCAGTCTAGGCCAGGTATAGGCCAGTCTAGGCCAGGTATAGGCCAGTCTAGGCCAGGTATAGGTCAGTCTAGGCCAGGTATAGGTCAGTCTAGGCCAGGTATAGGCCAGTCTAGGCCAGGTATAGGCCAGTCTAGGCCAGGTATAGGCCAGTCTAGGCCAGGTATAGGCCAGTCTAGGCCAGGTATATAGCCAGTCTAGGCCAGGTATAGGCCAGTCTAGGCCAGGTATAGGCCAGTCGAGGCCAGGTATAGGCCAGTCGAGGCCAGGTATAGGCCAGTCTAGGCCAGGTATAGGCCAGTCTAGGCCAGGTATAGGCCAGTCTAGGCCAGGTATAGGCCAGTCTAGGCCAGGTATAGGCCAGTCTAGGCCAGGTATAGGCCAGTCTAGGCCAGGTATAGGCCAGTCTAGGCCAGGTATAGGCCAGTCTAGGCCAGGTATAGGCCAGTCTAGGCCAGGTATAGGCCAGTCTAGGCCAGGTATAGGCCAGTCTAGGCCAGGTATAGGCCAGTCTAGGCCAGGTATAGGCCAGTCTAGGCCAGGTATAGGCCAGTCTAGGCCAGGTATAGGCCAGTCTAGGCCAGGTATAGGCCAGTCGAGGCCAGGTATAGGCCAGTCTAGGCCAGGTATAGGCCAGTCTAGGCCAGGTATAGGCCAGTCTAGGCCAGGTATAGGCCAGTCTAGGCCAGGTATAGGCCAGTCTAGGCCAGGTATAGGCCAGTCTAGGCCAGGTATAGGCCAGTCGAGGCCAGGTATAGGCCAGTCTAGGCCAGAGTTAGGCCAGTCTAGGCCAGGGTTAAACTTTTATTTAAAAAAGAAAAAGAAAGTAAAAGTAAAGAATCCTCTTACGCGCCTTAAAGGGAATTTAAGTATGTGGTGCTGAACCCACATTTAAGCATGTGGTGCTGAACCCACATTTAAGCATGTGGTACTGAACCCACATTTAAGCATGTGGGTTTGAACCCACATTTCAGGATACCAACAGACACTCGTGACGGGGCCAGTATCATGGCGGCAATATTTACTCCCTAAAACTGTATATTCTACTCATTTTACGCTGGGTCGACCATGGAGCCTAGGTCGATCAAAAAAATTTCCATGATCACCCCCCCCCCCCACCCCCCGATCCCCTTACATTTAACCCTCCCCGATGAGGATCCAAATCATGACCACCGTACCTGCAACCACGAAATCCTCAATTAAATAATAGTTTTGTTTGTAGTTTTGCATTCCCTGCAATTTGTCTTATATAAGACATCCCAAGATATTGTCTGACATTATTAAGCCAAAATGGAGTGCTATGTATCTTGTGATGTAATGTCTTTTTCCGTGTATACAGACCTAGATGCCATCATGTCCTTTATTATAAATTGTGACGTGTCTTATTATTTAACTGATTTATTGCCAAACAAGAAGTATTTTGGACAAAACATGATGCATAATCAAATGAACAAGAATTATAATGTAATTTCCTTTCATTGATCATTGAAATTGAGGAAGATACACGAAACAACATAAATAAATTGATAACTCTTGTATGGCGATATTTCGTCCTCCTGTCAAAATGTGGGTGACATAAGGCGATATAATATCCTTCGACATTGGATAAGTTAGAAGCATTTCGTGTTATATTCTTTATATGCTGTGTATTTATTTTAATTGCCCCATTTCTTATTCACAGATTTCTTGGTCAATGGCAAATTTTTAGCAACATGTATCCAGCGCTGTTGTGACTGGAAACAGCAACCCCATACATGGAAGATAACACATGTGATTACAATTGCAGTCGGAAAACTCATCAAAATCACACCCTACTGAAACAATGTTTTCGTTGCTGAGAGAATCACAGTCTGAGATGAACACCGACGGGCGGGCATACCCTCTCCTGTGCTGGCGTCGAAATAACATGAAATTGATCACGTCGCTGCACAACATGAGACGAGTATTGCGCCAGAGACAACGAAACTTGGTGATCACGAATCGGTTGAATTGTACGTTAATCAAGTAGTCAGTTCTGTTTCACCTACATCCAGAATGAATTTCACCGAAGTAATTCACGACAGCCGAAATGTCTTTCAGCAAAGAAGCTCATGGATATCGTCGTCAAACGATACACATAGTCAAAATTTTGCCCCAATAACTACCGATAATTATTTAAATTCATTAATAAATAGAAATACTGAAGATAATATAAGTTTTGAAAATTATAATGTAGAAGAAGAGGAACAACAACGGCAAGAATTAAGAGTCGGGGCATTACTTTCTAGAAACTTATTACTAGAGGATGTGTTTTATGATAACGCTAATGACATGACAACAACAGGATGCCTCCAGCCGAACAGCCTTAACTACAGCAGAAACTTAGTCTGTAACAATAGCGGGACGCTGTTTAACATGATGAATATCTCAGACGATTACGCTGTCGACGACTACAACTACGACTATGATAGTGCTGAGACTGTACTACCACTTGGTGAAGTCGTGGCCGTTTCCTTGTTCTATAGTTTCACTTTGACTGTCGGAGTGGTTGGTAACTTGCTGGTGATCGCGGCTGTGGCTAGAGACAGGAGGCTGAGGTCGATTACGAACCTGTTTTTGACCAGCCTTGCTTCTGCCGACCTGGCACTGCTGTGCTTCTGTGTACCCGTGAAGGTAAGTGTTGATGCAATGTCTGTGAAGTGTTTATCGGGCTAACGGGGTAGTGGGTTATTTCCACAGTTGGACTTCACAGTTGACTTCTCGTTCAGAAACCAATGTCACACTAATGAAAGTAAGATTGTCTAGAAAATAAACCTGAGGTTGATCGCAGCGTCCTGTTTTTTTTTTTTAATGTTTTTTTTTAAAATCCAAAAACAGAAATCTTACTAGCAATTGTCTGAAATTGAAAGGCTATAAGAAGAAAACTGACACCAAACTTCAAGACATAGTAGCTGTTGTTATTGCTGCTGCTGTTGTTGCTGCTGTTGCTGTTCTTGCTGTTACTTTTGTTGCTGTTGCTGCCGCTGCTGTTGTTTATGAATGCCATCTAATACTGTGACTGCTAAGTTCAGATTATTATATTGTTGGTCAGACAAGCTTGTGTCTACCAAAGTAAGTTAAGTGTTAAGCTATTACTCCTGATCAGCTACCATAGTATCATCTCCACTAGTTGTGTGTTGCGGAACACATCTTCATCACTCGCCAAGCTATGAAAGCAGCGAGGAATGCAACAGCAAGAAGAGGGAAAAGAAGATGATGATGATGATGATGATGATGATGATGATGATGATGATGATGATGATGATGATGATGATGATGATGATGATGATGATGATGTGGAAGAAGAAGAATGAGGAGAAGGAGGAAGAGGAAAAGAAGAAGAAAAAGAAGGAGGAGGTGGAGGAGGAGGAAGAGGAGATGGAGAAAGAAATGAGTAGAAGAACCGATAAATTGACAGTGGCTAGATATATATTCTTTGAATCCAATCAATCAATCAGTTCCATTGTCGCGTAGTTCAAATTGGTAATTTCTCAAACAGTTAATGTATCAAGTGTCATTTTGGCAGCCAAGATCGGCTGCAGTAAGTCTCCACCACTTCCTGTCCTGCGATTTCATGGTTTTCTCATTCAAAGCTCTTTCATTGCATCTCTTGATGTTGTCCATCAATATCTAAGATTGTGTGTTCTTGTCCGCTTTTCCTCCACCTTTCCCTCTAGCACATCCATTAACACAGGGCTGTGTCTCTTTTATAGGCTAGACTGTTGAGCTTTTAAGGCCACTGGAGTGCTTTTGCTTCTGGCTACACTTTGCATACGTATTTCCATCATTCTGGACTGGTAGTATATTATTATTTCGCTCAGCTACTGGGTTAAACTCGTGGAGCGACAATGTGAGCTGCGAGTTTCATGTAGAATGTTTTTACACCCTCCGCTTTGGCCTGTATTGTGAACTGCATGTTCAGAAAAATGGCGAAAGCCGGCTGCTACACTATCTGGTTGTGCCTTCTGCAGTAATGTGTGTGCAACTGCTGGTTTTCTAGTGGCTGACGCTTCCATCGACAATAAACTGTAGTTTTAGTGGCGAATTGTTGTGTTAGGATTCCGGCAGCGGCCTTACGCGTGTATGCCTTCTGCGAGGGAAATCCTTGCGCAAAAATCAGCCCAGTGCACTAGAAGTAGTGGCACGTAAATGGACTATGCTTGAGTTCAATGTGAGTAAAAGCACACACAAAAATTACAGGTGGCAAATTCGAATTCAAACATGTGTAAATTTCAAACTGAATATTGTCTTATTTCTATTGCATTCATCTTCACACTATGAGTGATAATCAATACTCATGGATGTATTTCTCACAATATTTTGCATTACGTATCGTATTTTTCTTTACAACTTCCTTTCCTCGATAGGAATTGGAAAACATGAACTCAGGGTCTGCTGGTATACATGTTAGACACTGCACTACCCCGCGTACAATTTCCTAATGATTTGTCTCTTAAAGACAAGCAATGGCAATAAATTAAATATAGGATTCTAAAGGCAAGAACGGCAGGGCGCACGGGAAGTATAGAAGACAATCTAATTTACATGCTGTTGACTAGAAATAATAGGTTGTGAGCGTCACCGTTTGTCTCCTGCAGATGCGAGAGTGGTCGTGCCCTGACGCGATGCACTTTAGTGTCAACGTCTTGGCCTGTCAGTGAAGACATAGTCAGTGAAAGGTTGCAAGGTGCAGTCTTAATAATGCATGAGCTGCCAGAACCGGCTGGCTGTTGTGTCTGATTGTTTTTCAGCTGTGGAATTCCCCGGGAAGTTAGACATGTGCTGGTGGAATCTTTTCGAACAAGAAAATGAACGTTTAAAAAAATAAATAAACGTGTACTGGAAAAATACATTTGTATAGCGGACATGTAATGTTCATTAATGTATGTTCGTTGGTCTTCCTTCTCTTCAGGTCCTTGAAGTGTGTGTGTGTGTGTGTGTGTGTGTGTGTGTGTGTGTGTGTGTGTGTGTGCGCGCGCGCGCGTGCTTGCTTGCTTTCGCCCGCTTTGAACTTAATTGTAGTCCATACACTTGCTACTACTTCTAGTAGCACTGGACGGATGTTTGCGTGTGGATTAGCTTTGACTATTACCAGTGCCTCTTGCCATCAGGTCAACCCACTCCAACCTTAGAGGCGGTTGTAATTTGCGTCCCGAGGTCAAGGACGAGAAGTCAAAATTTTAGTTCAGCTGGTCAATGTAAGGGTTGACTCTGCTACCTCGACATCAGCGTTCTTATCCATTCGGAAATACTGACTTCCCGTATCTTAAGCTTCTTCTTATAGTCCGTGTCGTGTGGAGTTTATGATCATGTGTGTCTACGGGCTTATGTATCTTGTGCTGCCAATCATTTCTGACATCGACGTTTCTCCATGACATGAAGTCAAAGTACTCAACATTTTCTCTCTTGGTCTCTTCCTGTATCCTTGTCAATCCAAACTTTCCCTTTGTGACGACATATTCCAGCTTTCCCCTTATCATGACACGCCCAAAGGAAGTGGACTGTTGTTGTCATCTGCTGCGAGGAAAAAGCTCTCTTAGTGTGTTAACTCATTCAAGATAACTTCATTGTTCTTGCTATCCGTCCACGGTGTTTTCATAATTCTTCTACAAAATCACATTTCTGCAGCTCCCACATAATTCCTCACTATTCTGCTAATTGTCCATGATTCGTTTCCTTACATCAGGTGATCTAGATAAAACCGAATAAACGCTCTTGTGGGAGCTGGATGTACTGAGCCATAGACTTGACTAATAATGCAATGTAACATGTTAGATGACAATCTCTATGAAATGTCAAAAAGCTCAAGATGACTGCTTCTTTCTTGGGATTGATTCATACTGATATATGAATGTGTGCGAAGAAGAAGAGAAGCAGACATTGGCGATCATGACCTTCCATATAATTTCAGTGATGTGCTATTGTTGGCGTTACTTATATTATTATTTGATGAGCAGCAGTTTCAGCTTTCCACGTGATTATTCATTGATTTTCTCTGGAATGAGGTAGTCATTTATTTGTGAACTGACGAAATGTGATTTGCAACAAGAAAAAGAGTGTTGAAGTGCTATGTAGAGCCTATACTATTGTATGGGTGTGAAACGTGGACAATGAGTAGACAAGATGAAAAACATATAATGGCAGTGGAAATGTGGTTTATGGGGGAAAATGCAAAGACTACCATGGACAGAAAGAAAAACAAACGATAAAGTCCTACAAGAAACAAATGAAAACCGTAAACTGATTAGAGATATTAAATGTCGACAGTCAAGATATATTGGACACGTTTTGAAAAGAAATAAACTGGGGAAATTGGTGACAGTTCGCAAAACTGAGGGGAAAAGAACAATTAAAAATTAACACATGAAATTACCGCAAGGGTAACAAATGATCCACATTCGAACAATACATGCAGTTTTAGTGTTTCAGCTCAAGACCCTCCGAAGTCGGAGAGTATCTGCCTGTACGGCGAGGAACAACCAGTCTGCACACCAATAAGCCAGACATGGGACAACGGATACTCACGCAAACCTCAGGTCCTGTATGACATCACACTGATGTTGGACAACAGGATATATTCATCCGATATACAGGACTTTACGCTGGAGTTCACAACCAGCGAACACAAGCAAGCATTCACATAAATCAATCAATCAATCATGTGCCATGCCGGAAAGCGTGGGTGGTCATGACTCGCCATTTCACTCGATCACCAGAGTCGTGGATCAGCTCAGTGTTCACGTCTCGACCATGCCATGTATTTACTTCTCGGTCTTCCCCTTGGTCTGTTCCCCTCGATCTTGCCAGTTGTCACTAAGTTCTCCAATCCATTTCTTCTCATAAAACATCATATGGTATAAAACTTCAGTATGCACCCGAAGAGATGCAAGGAAATATGCCAGACAGTAAATCATGAAGCATATCGTTTGTGGCTGTCACAATCAACTGTCATTTACTGCCTATAAAGTACCTTGCGGTGTATGGCACAGGGGAAGGGGGTGGTAGTGGGGGGTATTGAGCCTGAGGAATTAAGCGCTCCTGGTTAGTGCAGCCGCCGCGAATTGTGCAAGTTAGGGTTTTCTTTTTTCCACCGACATAAAATAATCCACACCTTACCGAGGATTAGAACCCGGGTTTCCCCTCGGAGAATCCGGCATTCTAGCCACTCGGCCAGTCGCTTCGGTTTTCACAAGAGGAGAAAGTCAACTCTGAGGTAACGACAGCTACACGCGTTACAAGATCGATACTCAAAACTATCAGGACACAAGAAATCAAATTTATGGGAAAATATCAACAGAAGGGGTAGAATAACGATTAGCCTACAGGGGGAAAATTATGGCAATGGGTTTAAACAAAAAAGGATGTCAAAGGCAATAAGATCGAATTAATTGCACCGGGTTTTTCCCACAAGACTCGGTCTCTTTCCTGAGGGAGCCCTGCAGAAAGCGTTGTACAAAGCATGAACTCCATAGCTCCAGTGACGACCCGCAGGAGTCTTCCAGAAAATTGCACCCTTAAACCGAGCGACGTTGCCTACAGCATTCGATACCCAAGACAGGCCGGGTAATCACTTAGCCAAGGAGACTCCCAGAGGAATAATAATAATAATAATAATAATAATAATAATAATAAGAAGAAGAAGAAGAAGAAGAAGAAGAAGAAGAAGGAGGAGGAGGAGGAGGTGATGGAGGAGGTGGAGGAGGAGGAGGAGGAGGAGGAGGAAGAGGAGGAGGAGGAGGAGGAGGACTAGGTTGAAAGGAAGGAGGGGAGAATGAGAAGAAAAATAGGAAGAAGAAAAGATGATGATGATGATGATGATGATGATGATGATGATGATGATGATGATGATGATGATGATGATGATGATGATGATGATAAGGGGGAGATTGCTAGGACTAGACAAATGCCCACATACTATAAATGCATGTCTTGTTTGGCTCGGCAGTGCGTGGCCTTCTTCACATTCTCCTGGACATTTGGCTTCCTGCTGTGCAAGTCTGTCCACTACTTCCAGAACTTGGCGATGGTCTGTTCCGTCATGACCTTGACCGTGATGAGCATTGAAAGGTAGGTCACTGTTGTTCGCTGTCATATTGTATTTATCTAGGGTAGGTCGAGCCCTTGACTTTAGATGGAATCCTGTCTAGACGTAGCACAGCTGACATAAATGCATGCTGCAGTCGGACATGTCGACCTTTGAGGTGTATAATAGGTGTGTGGCGTGTCCCTTGAAAAAAAGCACGGAGTAAAAAAAGAAGAAGGACAAGGAGGAGGTGGGGGGGGGGGGGGGTGGAAGAGATGAAGGGGGAGAAAAATGAAGAACAACAACAACAGAAACAACAACAAGAAAACGAAGAAGAAGAATATTGTATTTCATGTTAAGATGAACGAAAGAGAAGGGGAAACGTATCACTTGTTGTTGTTATGGGAACTCTTGAAGCCATTATAACAGCATGATAAATAAATTCACGGGTATTCATTAGCACTTACATATGTAGAAGAAAGAGGTAGACATTAGAGGACATCTTTATCATGCAGCAAATTCTTGATAGAACATCGCTCTCATCTACAAGCCTCTCGATCTCTGGCAATTTCTCTTGTCTCGTTCACCCCCATGCCCAATCTGTCTGCAATGTCCAGTGTCCTTCTCCGTGCTGGTATACCCCAGCCTCTTCTAGGAATCACGCCTTCCATTGCTGTTCTTGCTAAGTCACTGCAGAGGACATCTTGGATAATATAAACATTATAAGCTATAGTGGCCACACCGAGATTTGAACCTGTAGCCTACAAATTACGACAACGCCCCTCTGAAAGGAAAAGTGTGTGTCGGTGTACGGCCAGCCAAACTCCCCTGTGAACGGTGTCTTCTTTAGCCAGGTTTATCATCCACTTTAAGTTAAAATTATTTGCATATCCTTTACAGGCGCAGCAGTCAACTCCATCATTTTTTTTTTTTTGGGGGGGGGGGGGGGGGGGAAGGGGATTATTCCTGGGCAAGTTTACCTTCAGTAGTTTGTCATTGCTTTCAGAACGACATTCATATAATTTTACATACATCAACGCAGGGCGGCCTGCTTCCAAATCGCCCGCAACTGTGTTTCGAACGCGTTATGCTGGATTACGAATTGCATTCTCAAATTGTGTCCATATTTTACAAATGTGGGTTCATATGACTTATCATCATCATCATGTGCCATGCCGATAGACGTGGAGGGTCAGGGTTGACATTTCGCCCGATCACCGGTCTTGAACCAGGTCTGTGTTTCTGTCTCCATGATGCCATGTGGCTAAGCTATCCAGATGTTTATATCTATGTCTTCCTCTTGCTCTTTTCGCATCAACCCTGTCAGGTGGGTGAAAGATAGACCTGACTAAAACAAAAGGCAACATTTTAGTCTTGTCTAGCTGACCATGAGTCGAAATATAATTGATCCTGGCAGCCGGAGTGCGTCGCAGTAGCATAGTGGGTAGCACAATTGCCTGACGGTCTAGTAGTCGTATGTTCCAATCTTCCTTCAGGAGGGGAGTTTTGTCTCTCCCCCCCCCCCCCCCCCCACCTCCATCCACATGATGAAATAAATGAGTACCAAGAAAATATCTGGCAACTAAAGGCTGGCTACGAGATGCTGACCAGCTTATCCATCGAGTGTGATTGGTCAAAAGGTATAGCCATAGCACCATATACCCCATAAGCATCATGGTTTGTGAGATAACCGAGTGATACTGGAAACATCAGGCTTTGAGAGATGTATCTTCAAGGAAACATCAGGCATTGAAAGATGTATTGTCAAGAAAACATCAGGCATCGAGAGATGTATCGTTAAGAAAACATCCGGCATTTAGAGATGTATCATCAAGAAAACATCAGGCATCGAGAGATGTATCATCAAGAAAACATCAGGCATCGAGAGATGTATCATCAAGAAAACATCAGGCATCGAGAGATGTATCATCAAGAAAACATCGGTCTCGAGTCATATTCCCAAAAGGCCAAGGTGGCATGGGAATATAAATCTTTTTTACATTTATTATTAATTCATTGCTTTGTGCTGAAATAACATTCCAGCTAAATAGCCGTCTGTTGTAAAGAAAATGAAATGCACAAAATATTTCAGCTTGATAGAAAGCAAATTATAAAAAGTAATGAACATGTCGGCCAGAGCTTTATCAATGAGAAATAACGACGACCAAGAAAGTCTGGCAGTTATAATAACGTTTGACGAAAAGGAAATTGAAAATGTCGGAGATGATGGGTTAAAAAAGAAAGAAAAAAAGAAAAGAAAAGAAAACAGTGAGCATAAATGAATGGTGATAGTAAAATAAGTAAAACTATAATATACAACCCAATGAGAAGTAAATGAGTAAAGGCATATTGAAGTCTATAGGGAACAACGCTGGAAATGGACACGGTCGGGAGAGGTTGCGACACCTGGGCTGGTCGCTTGCGATAATGAGGAACAAATTGGCCAGCTATTCCTTCTTGCTGTGAGGTCTACACAATGTGACGGCGTTTTTACATCATACACCCAAAGCCAGAAACTACCATGGGACAATTTATATTATATTATTAAATACCCCTTTTATGCACCTGTTGGCACTTTGAGCATGTGATGCTAGATCCGCATGTGTAGATCCCTATCGCGTTCGGTGGATGATATGATCAGTACCACACCGGTCGATTTTACTTTCCAAGACATTTCTTGTTATCCATTGTAAGTTGGGTCAACGTGGGAGTCCATAGAAATTTTTTAGTCCGAATGCGTTCAACGAAAGCCTAGTCAGCCTAGAGGCGAAAGCCATTAAATTTGTCGAAGAGCACAAAGACGTAACCGAATGGTCCGACAAATTACCCGAATAAGATCTAGAGGATGCAGCCAATACAATGGTTGCTGTGCTCATTGTTCAGGCGCGGAGAAACTGCAAACAAGGAAATAAAGCAACTGAAACATAGGGTGAGTCTTTCTAAGGACTACGCCCATTCAAAACGGAGGATCACAGAACCTTCACTGACAAACGGAAAAGCAAGAAGAAACAGACACAAAGGAGAACTCAATGGTCAAACACCCAGCTGACGTCACAAGCATAAACACTGCTACATGGAAAAGTCAGCTAAGACTGACATAGGAAAGGAGAAACTAAAGCCGCATATTGAACAACTACAATTATATCCAGGGATGAAAGAAAAAACTGGTTGAACGAGGTGGAAGTGGTTTGTTGTTGTTTTTTTTTTTTTTTTTTTTTTGGTCTTCTACATACCATATCGGATTGGATGCGTCCACATGCAGATAGAATCCATGTCGGCAGTGGAGTGGCTAGCTACTAAGCTACCGCCTCCGCCACGCGAATGTTGGGCAAACAGAAAGAGTTGGTGTTCAATTTGATATTACCGTGGTGATAACACAATGCTTCACATTCCAACAATACCTGGGGTTATGTGTTTTAAGTGTTTCAGCCAAAGTAGTATTCATTCATTCATTTAATATGATACATACATTTGTAGTGTGCACCAGACGAGATGCAGCGAAATATGTGTAACGAGTTCGCCTTGGGTAGTGAGAGTGAACCACCCCCGAGGTGTCTCTGGCACTCCCGTGTATTCTAGCCCCAGGTGTTGGACAGGCAGATACACATTTTTACTCTGTGGCTGATCTCATATTAGTTAATTATGTCTACAAGCCCCTCCAGATTCTAGACCCCCACTAACTACCTACTCCTGTGGAACAATGAACACTTAGGCATCGTCCGAGACCACATTCAATCATTATACAAAGAGCAAGTCAACTTACATAAAGTTTATTCTACCCTTGAGAATATAGAACTGAAATGAACATCCTGATAGAATAATCTATTTACACAAATAGAGGATAGAGTAGAGACAGAATCAGAGATATAGTGGTCATCATTGAGTTGAGAAGTAGATTGGATGCAGATGTCCCGTCCAGCCGTCCGCCACTCACCCGGCTTCCTTCCAGTGAGATGACTAGAACCTTGGAGACCACTCCGTCTCCAGAGCGTGGATCCACAACAATAGAGTCACTGCTGGACCTGAATCAACTGGACCAACTGCATCTTGATCACACCCCCTTAGTCACTGTTAATACACAGTTCTCATTCAACACTGGCTGGGAGACAATCCTCCTGGATTTGACTCCAAGTATTCGTGACTTCGATGAACCTAAGTAGTCACTGACCGATCTAATGATCCCGCAAGCATAGCACAGTAACACTGCTAGAAGAATATGTCAATAACCAATTCAATGGTCCTATACTCCTATCACAGTACCACTGCTTGAAGAATATGTCAATAACCAAGTTAATGGTCCTATACTCATATCACAGTAACACTGCTTGAAGAATATGTCAATAACCAGGTTAATGGTCCTATAATCATATCACAGTACCACTGCTTGAAGAATCCGATAAGGCAACTGATATGTCACTGAGTCCTACACGAACACAGTTCCACGTCTTCGTACTTGTTCAGTACACTATTAGAATCAGACATCTATTTTCACGGGAACAATTCAGGTTGGACAATAATCAATTGTCCCTTCCACCTGGTAACACTTGCCACAAGTTAATAGCTGGTGTAGTTCTTCTCAAGACCTGCCACTATAGCAGTCATCAGAATCATTCAAGTGTCTAAATTTCGTATTTTCCGCGTTTAGGCGGAACCACCATAATAATATACGGTCAGGTGTTTCCTTTCTTTGAGCATGATTGCTCAAAATGCTGAAATGTTCCTGGCTGAAATAGAGTATCTTCTAATGTAGAAAAACATCACAAACCATCACATCCCACACGTGCACCTTCAGGGCACCTCTATTACTTGATTCAAACCTTCACGCATGGTGAATCACATTGGGAACCTTGTGTGGTTGAGTCTGGCGTGATAAGTAAAGAATTGAACCCTTCGCTGTGCCACACGAAGTGGGTTCCCGCCAACGACAATTATAGTTGACTGGTTCCTCAACAGGCAAACTCCTGAAAAGGAAGAGCGACCGGTGAGAGTATACTGGCCCAAACATTAGTCCACATGCATCCTACCAATGACTACTCAACCCTCAGTCATGCTACTTAGTTATGCATATAACTAAAGCATCATCTCTATATGGAGAGTAGTAAAGCATGGGTTCAGTAATGTCAGCGGCCTCACAGAACAGCCCGTCAAACAGAGCAAGAAATCAGAATGACGAGTCTGATCGTAGGTCTCACCTATCCCTAATCATCTACCAGTCGTCGCTAACGTCAGTAGTTGTCATGGAACGGCTGAGAATTCACCTAGCAAAACTCCCAAAAGTCCAATTCCCCTTTTTCAGTAGAACAGCCGATCTAGTCGAAGGGATACAACCGAGGTATTAATGTACCCCACGCAAGGGCGATTGGTGGCCCTTGACTTCTCGACTGTTCGTGTGAGACAAGCTCAACCCAACCAGTTCCGCTAACGCATGCGCAAGAACCGTCTCAGAACAAAGAGAGGCTCAGTTGAAATCCGGCCGTGGGAGCAAGACGTTGTGTTTGAACGACTGTGTTAATTCGTAAATGGGAGAGAGGAAGCCAGTGTCTTGCTGTTTATCAAAGAAAACCGACAGAACGTCCAGTGTTGGGACGGGAGCTCCTCAATTCTGAATACACAGTTTGTCGTAAGGTACGTGAAACATATTTAGATAAATAATGTGTGTCGCTACCGCGTTGAATCGAAGCTGTTCGACCACATGTCCCGCCCGGCGCACAAAGGTCAGTCAGGGGTGAAACCTGTGGGCTTGTGTTTTAACTTAACACTGCAGGCGAGTTGAACACGATGGATTGTAGGCCTGTTTTTGCGTTAACATGGTACAAGTACGGGAATGCGTGTTATTGCCGCTACAAGTAGTTATAGACATTTCGGACAGGCCCAATAGTGTTAGTAGTCCGAGTTCACTCCTGGGCGGCCTTAGAACTCTAACGTAGTCGACACAACCGGACGTGGGCGAAGGCGTTGTAGAACATAGGTCGAGTGAGGTATCAGGGAACTCGGCCGAACTAGACGAAACCCATGCGATGGTCGCCGGACGTGTCGAAGGTCATTCGAAGGACATTGCGGGTGTCTAAGTTCGAATTCTTTGGTGTGGCGACCACTGGCTTTGCTGAGCTTTCCTCTTACTCTTTATGTTATTGGTTGCCGTAACGGAACACCATCTTGATAGGCAGTTGGTTCCCGAGAGGTTGACACTGGAGAAACTGAGGAATGCGACAGAGCTGGTCACAGCCAGCTGAACACCGTTCCAAATGCTCTGACCTTAACTAGGGGAGGAGGGAACGGGATGTGGACTTCCGCTACAGGGGGATTTCCCTGTATAATCTATTACATTCCTGGATCAGAGCTAGAGCTCCAGGAGACCTGGTGTATAGTAGGTAATCCTAAAATCGAACCAGGGAGAGGGGGCTACCTCCGAGGGAGGGGAATTCGGTGGTCACCGGCTCTCCTTCAGAGCCATTCTGTCTCTATGTACCTTTAACCTACTAACCTGGTATATTGTGTCCTTAGAAGTATTTTTTTAGGACAGAAGGATTTCGCCGACACCATGACCAGATACACAGCCCTACCTTGGGCGGGTTCGAGACGGAGGACGGTTCAGCCAGCACTTGTTAGGACCCAGACCTAGTTCAGTTTTGGCAGTGGATCCTGGTCGGTGAGGCTGCCGGCCGGGTCATGGCGACACCGGCCTATGCTGAGTACACATAGGTAACGTGTACCTCTGGGGGTAAGTCTGTGTCACGATATTCACACATGGTGTTATCTTTGGCAGGTTCTACTTTCTGAGAGACTTACGTGACGGGACCAGAGGAAGATGACTTGGTGAAGGCTGCTAAATGGCTGGCTTACCTATGTGACGTGAAGTGAGGCTTCTACACCACACCACGTGCCGGGAAGTCACGACGCCACAATCCAGTCCCGTCTAAACCGCTAAATGATCTTCAGTCAGTCCACCAAGTATTATGATGGCTACACACGGGCGAGTATCGTGTCCTCTTGTCTGTGAACAGTTTTGACATTGTGACCCACTAGCCAAACGGGTAGAGAAGAACTACATTACCCTTTATTTCATGATGGCCTGGTGTTCCGGGAACAGTCTACCATATAGGAACACTTGTTACATTCCTTACTGGGTCACGTGCTACCAGTACTGACGTTTGAGTGACAGAGTCAACTTGAACTGTGCCAACTTTCTGTGCTTATAGGCCCAGTTATACCCATCCTGATCCCATTAGAGACCACCATCTGTTTCCAGAACTTTGACATTGTTAAATGTGTGTTAAATGTTATGGTGGCTTCTTAGGACTGTTGTCTAGCACAGGCCTTACCAGTGAAGCTTGAAGGACAGGCCTTCAGAACTTCTACAGGGATGTTAGTCCGGAGTCATCACGTACCACCGCAACTTGGAGTCACCACATTGACGTGCTAGTCATTCCAATTGAGACGACACCTCGGCAGAGACATTCCACGCTACGTGTGCAGATGAGTGACCTCTTTAACCTTGTGGTATCGTACCCAGTGTACAGTGATGAGTGAGACGGCCTGAGACTAATCCAGATAGCCATTTCTTCTATCGCCTGGCGGTGGCCAGGATTCTCTCATGAACACTCCCCTTGTACATTATATCATATAGTCCAGGATTCTCTCATGAACATTCCTCTTGTACATTATATCATATAGTCATTATGTGTAGACACCAGAGTCGTGTCATCTGTTCTGGATGAGAGGTGAAAAAGGTATTGTCCAGCGGTTGATAGTGAGAGAGACAGGAATCCAAGGGCTGGTGGGGTCTGTAGACTGAGATTTATTGTATTCCCAGAGTGCATCTATCCCGTTATTAAGATGTAATAGTATGCTTCCCTCACCCCAAGAAATACTACGACATTATTTGGGGGCTCGTCCGGGATATTGATGAGACAGCTCTGGTGATTATGGTTAGGACATTTCATTCCTAGTATCTCTATTCAGGTCTACATAGGTCTTTGGTCCTGGTTCTTCTCTGGACAAAGACAGATTGACGTGTGGTGTGTTGGGACGTCAGATATATTAGAGTGGTGTATTGCATATCTATATATTGCGTTATTTACTTACCACTCACACTACTAACATATACTCTCTAAGTATGGCATCCCCCAAATTAAATATGGATGAAGTGCGGGCAACCGGCGAAGGAATGGGCTTCACCGGCACTGCACTAACAGAGTATATCCAAGGGGTTGAGAGAGACTTCCGTCAGGAAGTGAGAGAGAGAAGACAGCAAGAAGCGGAGGATCGAAGGATGGCCTTTGAGTTGAAAAAGTTCGAAGCCGAACAAGAGGCTCAGAAGCGAGAGCATGAGTACCGCATGCGGGAACTCGAGCTCAGGGCACAATCAAGTAGAGAGACTGAGGGAGCAGTAGGAGGGTCTTCACTCCCTGGTTCACCTACCTTAGGTCGACATGGTTATCATGCCATGAAGTTTCCTCTACCGATTTTTGAGGAAGATAAGGAAAAGATCGACCAGTTCTTACAAAAGTTCGAGGCTATGTCTGTCGCCATGGGTCTCGATCGAGACAAGTGGTGTCTGAAACTGTCCCAGGGATTGCGCGGAACCGCGTACGAGGTCTACTCGCGTTTACCGGCGGGTCACGAGAATAATTATGCCGAACTGAAGGCAGCGCTGTTGAAACGGTTCGAGATGACGTCGCATACTTACCGCAAGAAGTTTCGAGAAGCGAAACGAGAGCCGAGTGAGTTATTTGCTGCGTACGCCGAGCGTCTTAGATCCTACCTCCATAAATGGATGGACTTAGCTCAGTTCGCACACGATTACGACAGTCTCGAAGAACTGATGATCGTCGACCAGATGCGGAAGCATATGTCGAAACCGCTCAAAGAGTTCTTGGGAGAACAAGGGGCGGAAAGATTAGAGGTAGTAGCCAAAATGGCCGAACGATTCGTCGAGGTGCATGGTGAAGGTGGGGAAACCCATCCCTCCATGGGTAAAAGTCAGGACAAGACTGACAGAAAGAAACTGAAAACCTCTCATGCCAAGAATGTAGAACCTTATGAGAAATCCTCTGACCAGAGTCCAGAGAAGTCGAAAGATGGGAGCAAGAAGCCACATAACTCTCCACCGAAACGGAAATGGAGTGAGAAGTGGTGTTCGATTTGCCAGTCACCCTCGCACAATACCAGGGACTGCAGATCGAAGGCTAAGAGCTCACACTTCGCGGCCTGCCTAGTGGCTCCAAAGGCTGTTGCCACCGAAAAGGTCGAGGTCGGCGAAGAGACTCTGGATCAAGAGAGGCCACCTGTGGTCGAACTGATAGAAGTCAACGGCCAGCAGGTTGAGTGTCTCTATGACACTGGCCTAGACGGGGAAGCCGTCATTGCCGCCAGTCTAGTGAGACCAGACCAACTCACTGGGGAAAGCATCGAGATACAGCCGGCTATGAAGAGTGAGGTAGCCATGACGTTACCAATCGCTAACGTAGAGATTAGGTCGAGATACGTCACGGGCATCATCCCAGCCGCGGTATTACTCGATCCCCTATATCCCGTGATTCTGGGGAGTAAATATGTATTTCTAGGGGTGCCGAAGAAGCCAATCCACCTAGGCGACATACATACCTGCGCCCACACGGGGAAAGACGAGGCAAACACAACCAGCTCGAAAACCCAGCTAGGGAGTTTGCGTACGGCCCAGAGCGAAGACGCGACACTACGTCCGTGCTACAAGAAGCTGCAGAAAAGTGCTGACCCACCGCAACGGGACCAGTACTATCTGAAGAATCGGCTGCTCTACCGGAGAGCCGGAAGGGGAGATGAACTGCATGGGCAGTTGGTGGTCCCGCAGGACTACCGTCTTCCAATTCTTCAGAGGGGACACGCCATATCGGGTAGTAACCTATCCGGGAATGGACATATGGGTGTCAGAGCGACGCTGCAGCGAATTTCCGGTCATTATTACTGGCCAGGAATGACTGGCGATGTACGCCGGTTAGTAAAGTCATGCCCAGAGTGCCAGAAGGCTACACCCACAAATCGGACTAAGACTAGATTAGGTCTTAAGGTGGGAGATAGAGTATTATTGTGGGGTCCAAGCAGGACCAATATGCTCGAGGTAGGATGGCAAGGACCTTATCCCGTGGTCAGGGTAGTGTCCAAGACCAACTACGAGATCCGGATCGGGGGAATTTTGAGAATTTTCCATGCAAATCTCCTGCGGAAAAACGAGGAGAGATCCGGTGACAAATCTCTGCACCTGTCGGCGATGTCAGTCACTAGTAACCCAGTTCGGAAGGGGTGGGTAACGTCGGAGGCGGCGCGAGATACCCTGGACTCCGACCGACGATCGACTGACTGGCCCCGCTATCGAAAGAGATGGCCAGGGAAACCCGAGTCCAGAGGGTTCTGGGAAGACTATACCGTCCATCGAGGACGATACCGCAAATCCCGAGACATGTTTGTAGGGAGACATAGCGGTAGTGACGACACTGGTACCGCCGGGAAGGGAAGATCCGTCGGTATTGCACCCCGTTGCGTACGCGAGTCGGATGGTCGTCCGGCCGAACGTAATGACTCGACGGGCAAGCGCGGTTGTCGATCACTGATATGAGACGGGCTGTCCAAGTTACTGCCCAAAGTGATGGGGAGGTTGTACCTTTGAGGACACCGGCAGACCATCAACCAAAGATGGGCTTGGCCACCTCCCGTAAGCTCAACGCGCGCTTGATGCGTTGGTCGTTGTTGCTTTAGCCCTACACCTTTACGGTGGAATACATTCCCGGTAAGGAGAATGTTGGGGCTGACTTTCTGTCTAGGCATCCAGTCCCAGAGGCAGAGGATGAGTTTGCTAGGAGTGAACATCCAGCAGGAGACAGTCGACGCGGTCAACTCTCTTAAGAGGGGGCCTATGTCATGGAACGGCTGAGAATTCACCTAGCAAAACTCCCAAAAGTCCAATTCCCCTTTTTCAGTAGAACAGCCGATCTAGTCGAAGGGATACAACCGAGGTATTAATGTACCCCACGCAAGGGCGATTGGTGGCCCTTGTACTTCTAGACTGTTCGTGTGAGACAAGCTCAACCCAACCAGTTCCGCTAACGCATGCGCAAAAACCGTCTCAGAACAAAGAGAGGCTCAGTTGAAATCCGGCCGTGGGAGCAAGACGTGGTGTTTGAACGACTGTGTTAATTCGTAAATGGGAGAGAGGAAGCCAGTGTCTTGCTGTTTATCAAAGAAAACCGACAGAACGTCCAGTGTTGGGACGGGAGCTCCTCAATTCTGAATACACAGTTTGTCGTAAGGTACGTGAAACATATTTAGATAAATAATGTGTGTCGCTACCGCGTTGAATCGAAGCTGTTCGACCACATGTCCCGCCCGGCGCACAAAGGTCAGTCAGGGGTGAACCTGTGGGCTTGTGTTTTAACTTAACACTGCAGGCGAGTTGAACACGATGGATTGTAGGCCTGTTTTTGCGTTACAATTGTACAAGTACGTGAATGCGTGTTATTGCCGCTACAAGTAGTTATAGACATTTCGGACAGGCCCAATAGTGTTAGTAGTCCGAGTTCACTCCTGGGCGGCCTTAGAACTCTAACGTAGTCGACACAAACGGACGTGGGCGAAGGCGTTGTAGAACATAGGTCGAGTGAGGTATCAGGGAACTCGGCCGAACTAGACGAAACCCATGCGATGGTCGCCGGACGTGTCGAAGGTCATTCGAAGGACATTGCGGGTGTCTAAGTTCGAATTCTTTGGTGTGGCGACCACTGGCTTTGCTGAGCTTTCCTCTTACTCTTTATGTTATTGGTTGCCGTAACGGAACACCATCTTGATAGGCAGTTGGTTCCCGAGAGGTTGACACTGGAGAAACTGAGGAATGCGACAGAGCTGGTCACAGCCAGCTGAACACCGTTCCAAATGCTCTGACCTTAACTAGGGGAGGAGGGAACGGGATGTGGACTTCCGCTACAGGGGGATTTCCCTGTATAATCTATTACATTCCTGGATCAGAGCTAGAGCTCCAGGAGACCTGGTGTATAGTAGGTAATCCTAAAATCGAACCAGGGAGAGGGGGCTACCTCCGAGGGAGGGGAATTCGGTGGTCACCGGCTCTCCTTCAGAGCCATTCTGTCTCTATGTACCTTTAACCTACTAACCTGGTATATTGTGTCCTTAGAAGTATTTTTTAGGACAGAAGGATTTCGCCGACACCATGACCAGATACACAGCCCTACCTTGGGCGGGTTCGAGACGGAGGACGGTTCAGCCAGCACTTGTTAGGACCCAGACCTAGTTCAGTTTTGGCAGTGGATCCTGGTCGGTGAGGCTGCCGGCCGGGTCATGGCGACACCGGCCTATGCTGAGTACACATAGGTAACGTGTACCTCTGGGGGTAAGTCTGTGTCACGATATTCACACATGGTGTTATCTTTGGCAGGTTCTACTTTCTGAGAGACTTACGTGACGGGACCAGAGGAAGATGACTTGGTGAAGGCTGCTAAATGGCTGGCTTACCTATGTGACGTGAAGTGAGGCTTCTACACCACACCACGTGCCGGGAAGTCACGACGCCACAATCCAGTCCCGTCTAAACCGCTAAATGATCTTCAGTCAGTCCACCAAGTATTATGATGGCTACACACGGGCGAGTATCGTGTCCTCTTGTCTGTGAACAGTTTTGACATTGTGACCCACTAGCCAAACGGGTAGAGAAGAACTACATTACCCTTTATTTCATGATGGCCTGGTGTTCCGGGAACAGTCTACCATGTAGGAATAGGAACACTTGTTACATTCCTTACTGGGTCACGTGCTACCAGTACTGACGTTTGAGTGACAGAGTCAACTTGAACTGTGCCAACTTTCTGTGCTGATAGGCCCAGTTATACCCATCCTGATCCCATTAGAGACCACCATCTGTTTCCAGAACTTTGACATTGTTAAATGTGTGTTAAATGTTATGGTGGCTTCTTAGGACTGTTGTCTAGCACAGGCCTTACCAGTGAAGCTTGAAGGACAGGCCTTCAGAACTTCTACAGGGATGTTAGTCCGGAGTCATCACGTACCACCGCAACTTGGAGTCACCACATTGACGTGCTAGTCATTCCAATTGAGACTACACCTCGGCAGAGACATTCCACGCTACGTGTGCAGATGAGTGACCTCTTTAACCTTGTGGTATCGTACCCAGTGTACAGTGATGAGTGAGACGGCCTGAGACTAATCCAGATAGCCATTTCTTCTATCGCCTGGCGGTGGCCAGGATTCTCTCATGAACATTCCCCTTGTTGATAATCCTCTTGTACATTATATCATCTAGTCATTATGTGTAGACACCAGAGTCGTGTCATCTGTTCTGGATGAGAGGTGAAAAAGGTATTGTCCAGCGGTTGATAGTGAGAGAGACAGGAATCCAAGGGCTGGTGGGGTCTGTAGACTGAGATTTATTGTATTCCCAGAGTGCATCTATCCCGTTATTAAGATGTAATAGTATGCTTCCCTCACCCCAGGAAATACTACGACATTATTTGGGGGCTCGTCCGGGATATTGATGAGACAGCTCTGGTGATTATGGTTAGGACATTTCATTCCTAGTATCTCTATTCAGGTCTACATAGGTCTTTGGTCCTGTTTCTTCTCTGGACAAAGACAGATTGACGTGTGGTGTGTTGGGACGTCATATATATTAGATTGGTGTATTGCATATCTATATATTGCGTTATTTACTTACCACTCACACTACTAACATATACTCTCTAAGTATGGCATCCACCAAATTAAATATGGATGAAGTGCGGGCAACCGGCGAAGGAATGGGCTTCACCGGCACTGCACTAACAGAGTATATCCAAGGGGTTGAGAGAGACTTCCGTCAGGAAGTGAGAGAGAGAAGACAGCAAGAAGCGGAGGATCGAAGGATGGCCTTTGAGTTGAAAAAGTTCGAATCGAACAAGCCGCTAAAAGTTCGAAGCCGAACAAGAGGCTCAGAAGCGAGAGCATGAGTACCGCATGCGGGAACTCGAGCTCAGGGCACAATCAAGTAGAGAGACTGAGGGAGCAGTAGGAGGGTCTTCACTCCCTGGTTCACCTACCTTAGGTCGACATGGTTATCATGCCATGAAGTTTCCTCTACCGATTTTTGAGGAAGATAAGGAAAAGATCGACCAGTTCTTACAAAAGTTCGAGGCTATGTCTGTCGCCATGGGTCTCGATCGAGACAAGTGGTGTCTGAAACTGTCCCAGGGATTGCGCGGAACCGCTTACGAGGTCTACTCGCGTTTACCGGCGGGTCACGAGAATAATTATGCCGAACTGAAGGCAGCGCTGTTGAAACGGTTCGAGATGACGTCGCATACTTACCGCAAGAAGTTTCGAGAAGCGAAACGAGAGCCGAGTGAGTTATTTGCTGCGTACGCCGAGCGTCTTAGATCCTACCTCCATAAATGGATGGACTTAGCTCAGTTCGCACACGATTACGACAGTCTCGAGGAACTGATGATCGTCGACCAGATGCGGAAGCATATGTCGAAACCGCTCAAAGAGTTCTTGGGAGAACAAGGGGCGGAAAGATTAGAGGTAGTAGCCAAAATGGCCGAACGATTCGTCGAGGTGCATGGTGAAGGTGGGGAAACCCATCCCTCCATGGGTAAAAGTCAGGACAAGACTGACAGAAAGAAACTGAAGAACCTCTCATGCCAAGAATGTAGAACCTTATGAGAAATCCTCTGACCAGAGTCCAGAGAAGTCGAAAGATGGGAGCAAGAAGCCACATAACTCTCCACCGAAACGGAAATGGAGTGAGAAGTGGTGTTCGATTTGCCAGTCACCCTCGCACAATACCAGGGACTGCAGATCGAAGGCTAAGAGCTCACACTTCGCGGCCTGCCTAGTGGCTCCAAAGGCTGTTGCCACCGAAAAGGTCGAGGTCGGCGAAGAGACTCTGGATCAAGAGAGGCCACCTGTGGTCGAACTGATAGAAGTCAACGGCCAGCAGGTTGAGTGTCTCTATGACACTGGCCTAGACGGGGAAGCCGTCATTGCCGCCAGTCTAGTGAGACCAGACCAACTCACTGGGGAAAGCAGCGAGATACAGCCGGCTATGAAGAGTGCGGTAGCCATGACGTTACCAATCGCTAACGTAGAGATTAGGTCGAGATACGTCACGGGCATCATCCCAGCCGCGGTATTACTCGATCCCCTATATCCCGTGATTCTGGGGAGTAAATATGTATTTCTAGGGGTGCCGAAGAAGCCAATCCACCTAGGCGACATACATACCTGCGCCCACACGGGGAAAGACGAGGCAAACACAACCAGCTCGAAAACCCAGCTAGGGGGTTTGCGTACGGCCCAGAGCGAAGACGCGACACTACGTCCGTGCTACAAGAAGCTGCAGAAAAGTGCTGACCCACCGCAACGGGACCAGTACTATCTGAAGAATCGGCTGCTCTACCGGAGAGCCGGAAGGGGAGATGAACTGCACGGGCAGTTGGTGGTCCCGCAGGACTACCGTCTTCCAATTCTTCAGAGGGGACACACCATATCGGGTAGTAACCTATCCGGGAATGGACATATGGGTGTCAGAGCGACGCTGCAGCGAATTTCCGGTCATTATTACTGGCCACGAATGACTGGCGATGTACGCCGGTTAGTAAAGTCATGCCCAGAGTGCCAGAAGGCTACACCCACAAATCGGACTAAGACTAGATTAGGTCTTAAGGTGGGAGATAGAGTATTATTGTGGGGTCCAAGCAGGACCAATATGCTCGAGGTAGGATGGCAAGGACCTTATCCCGTGGTCAGGGTAGTGTCCAAGACCAACTACGAGATCCGGATCGGGGGAATTTTGAGAATTTTCCATGCAAATCTCCTGCGGAAAAACGAGGAGAGGTCCGGTGACAAATCTCTGCACCTGTCGGCGATGTCAGTCACTAGTAACCCAGTTCGGAAGGGGTGGGTAACGTCGGAGGCGGCGCGAGATACCCTGGACTCCGACCGACGATCGACGGACTGGCCCCGCTATCGAAAGAGATGGCCAGGGAAACCCGAGTCCAGAGGGTTCTGGGACGACTATACCGTCCATCGAGGACGATACCGCAAATCCCGAGACATGTTTGTAGGGAGACATAGCGGTAGTGACGACACTGGTACCGCCGGGAAGGGAAGATCCGTCGGTATTGCACCCCGTTGCGTACGCGAGTCGGATGGTCGTCCGGCCGAACGTAATGACTCGACGGGCAAGCGCGGTTGTCGATCACTGATATGAGACGGGCTGTCCAAGTTACTGCCCAAAGTGATGGGGAGGTTGTTCCTTTGAGGACACCGGCAGACCATCAACCAAAGATGGGCTTGGCCACCTCCCGTAAGCTCAACACGCGCTTGATGCGTTGGTCGTTGATGCTTCAGCCCTACACCTTTACGGTGGAATACATTCCCGGTAAGGAGAATGTTGGGGCTGACTTTCTGTCTAGGCATCCAGTCCCAGAGGCAGAGGACGAGTTTGCTAGGAGTGAATATCCAGCAGGAGACAGTCGACGCGGTCAACTCTCTTAAGAGGGGGCCTATGTCATGGAACGGCTGAGAATTCACCTAGCAATACTCCCAAAAGTCCAATTCCCCTTTTTCAGTAGAACAGCCGATCTAGTCGAAGGGATACAACCGAGGTATTAATGTACCCCACGCAAGGGCGATTGGTGGCCCTTGTCTTCTAGGCTGTTCGTGTGAGAAAAGCTCAACCCAACCAGTTCCGCTAACGCATGCGCAAGAACCGTCTCAGAACAAAGAGAGGCTCAGTTGAAATCCGGCCGTGGGAGCAAGACGTTGTGTTTGAACGACTGTGTTAATTCGTAAATGGGAGAGAGGAAGCCAGTGTCTTGCTGTTTATCAAAGAAAACCGACAGAACGTCCAGTGTTGGGACGGGAGCTCCTCAATTCTGAATAGCACAGTTTGTCGTAAGGTACGTGAAACATATTTAGATAAATAATGTGTGTCGCTACCGCGTTGAACCGAAGCTGTTCGACCGCATGTCCCGCCCGGCGCACAAAGGTCAGTCAGGGGTGAACCTGTGGGCTTGTGTTTTAACTTAACACTGCAGGCGAGTTGAACACGATGGATTGTAGGCCTGTTTTTGCGTTAACATGGTACAAGTACGGGAATGCGTGTTATTGCCGCTACAAGTAGTTATAGACATTTCGGACAGGCCCAATAGTGTTAGTAGTCCGAGTTCACTCCTGGGCGGCCTTAGAACTCTAACGTAGTCGACACAAACGGACGTGGGCGAAGGCGTTGTAGAACATAGGTCGAGTGAGGTATCAGGGAACTCGGCCGAACTAGACGAAACCCATGCGATGGTCGCCGGACGTGTCGAAGGTCATTCGAAGGACATTGCGGGTGTCTAAGTTCGAATTCTTTGGTGTGGCGACCACTGGCTTTGCTGAGCTTTCCTCTTACTCTTTATGTTATTGGTTGCCGTAACGGAACACCATCTTGATAGGCAGTTGGTTCCCGAGAGGTTGACACTGGAGAAACTGGGGAATGCGACAGAGCTGGTCACAGCCAGCTGAACACCGTTCCAAATGCTCTGACCTTAACTAGGGGAGGAGGGAACGGGATGTGGACTTCCGCTACAGGGGGATTTCCCTGTATAATCTATTACATTCCTGGATCAGAGCTAGAGCTCCAGGAGACCTGGTGTATAGTAGGTAATCCTAAAATCGAACCAGGGAGAGGGGGCTACCTCCGAGGGAGGGGAATTCGGTGGTCACCGGCTCTCCTTCAGAGCCATTCTGTCTCTAGGTACCTTTAACCTACTAACCTGGTATATTGTGTCCTTAGAAGTCTTTTTTAGGACAGAAGGATTTCGCCGACACCATGACCAGATACACAGCCCTACCTTGGGCGAGTTCGAGACGGAGGACGGTTCAGCCAGCACTTGTTAGGACCCAGACCTAGTTCAGTTTTGGCAGTGGATCCTGGTCTGTGAGGCTGCCGGCCGGGTCATGGCGACACCGGCCTATGCTGAGTACACATAGGTAACGTGTACCTCTGGGGGTAAGTCTGTGTCACGATATTCACACATGGTGTTATCTTTGGCAGGTTCTACTTTCTGAGAGACTTACGTGACGGGACAAGAGGAAGATGACTTGGTGAAGGCTGCTAAATGGCTGGCTTATCTATGTGACGTGAAGTGAGGCTTCTACACCACACCACGTGCCGGGAAGTCACGACGCCACAATCCAGTCCCATCTAAACCGCTAAATGATCTTCAGTCAGTCCACCAAGTATTATGATGGCTACACACGGGCGAGTATCGTGTCCTCTTGTCTGTGAACAGTTTTGACATTGTGACCCACTAGCCAAACGGGTAGAGAAGAACTACATTACCCTTTATTTCATGATGGCCTGGTGTTCCGGGAACAGTCTACCATGTAGGAATAGGAACACTTGTTACATTCCTTACCTGGGTCACGCGCTACCAGTACTGACTTTGAGTGACAGAGTCAACTTGAACTGTGCCAACTTTCTGTGCTTATAGGCCCAGTTATACCCATCCTGATCCCATTAGAGACCACCATCTGTTTCCAGAACTTTGACATTGTTAAATGTGTGTTAAATGTTATGGTGGCTTCTTAGGACCGTTGTCTAGCACAGGCCTTACCAGTGAAGCTTGAAGGACAGGCCTTCAGAACTTCTACAGGGATGTTAGTCCGGAGTCATCACGTACCACCGCAACTTGGAGTCACCACATTGACGTGCTAGTCATTCCAGTTGAGACTACACCTCGGCAGAGACATTCCACGCTACGTGTGCAGATGAGTGACCTCTTTAACCTTGTGGTATCGTACCCAGTGTACAGTGATGAGTGAGACGGCCTGAGACTAATCCAGATAGCCATTTCTTCTATCGCCTGGCGGTGGCCAGGATTCTCTCATGAACATTCCCCTTGTTGATAATCCTCTTGTACATTATATCATCTAGTCATTATGTGTAGACACCAGAGTCGTGTCATCTGTTCTGGATGAGAAGTGAAAAAGGTATTGTCCAGCGGTTGATAGTGAGAGAGACAGGAATCCAAGGGCTGGTGGGGTCTGCAGACTGAGATTTATTGTATTCCCAGAGTGCATCTATCCCGTTATTAAGATGTAATAGTATGCTTCCCTCACCCCAAGAAATACTACGACAGTAGTGATAGTAGGCTGTTATCATAGTTCTAATTTAATCGAACTAAACACTAAGGTAAAGAGTCCCTGGACTCGTTCCTTACATCACCAATGTTCATTAATAAACATAATATTGATCAATATACCATCCCTCGGGATATAGGAATAGTACATGATCACATCCAATATGTACACAAGCCTGTTTGCTGGTGGGACCACCTGCCCACGCTATAGCAAACTCTTCTTATCAGACTCCTCCTTAGAGTCAAGAAGCCTTCTTTAGAATACATGTTCCCCACATGTTCCAAGGGTAATGTTCCAGTTCCGCCCTCCCAAGTGGTTTAGCCTTGGCCCGGACAGAACTTCATCGTTGGTCTGGTCTACCAACCTATACTTTCATAACTTGCTTTTTCACATCCCCTATATCCTATATGTCCCCTGTCTCATACAGCCTCCTAGCATCCTTCCATACTTCCAGCACCTTAGCATTCTCTCGCACTAGCGCCAGTATGAAAGAACAAGATAGCTCAGACAAGAATTCAGAACGCATATTTATATCGCGACGGCACGCATTGTTATCACGCGTCAACCTATTCGGCGTTCGGAATTACTCCAGGAAGTATCACATGCCATGACCTAATATATATACACAATACCACATCATATATATATCACCAATGCAGACTTACCTGCCCACAGAAATCCCGTGTTCCACACAATGAATTCACTATTACGTTACTACACAATAGTTACATCATTCCTGGTGGCACAGAACTAAGTTCTTTCTTTACTTAGTAACTAAGCACAGTTTTGTCTGAATCTCCACCTACCAACTTACCTGGTTTTCTAACCATTCTCCTGGCTTCAGCAACTGACTGACATAAATCTAGGTTTCTTTCAGGTACAAATAACTATGTTTAATTCTAACACAGCAACCTAATAGATGCAACGAGTTGCGATATATGGTAAATATAATTTAACCCCAATAGCCCACATCGCATTCCTGCGTTCCCAACATCTGCTTCGCGAACACACGTTTGTAGACACAACACGATTAGCCGTCAGCAGCGTTATCTATCGGTTTGCTAATTAGTATGCAAGGACATCCGCATAGGTAATGAGGTTAGAACGATGGCGTTTTGTTCACACTTACAAAGTTAAATGATTTAAACAAATAAGTACCTGAATGTTCAGAACCAGATTCCAGTCAGCTTTCAGAACTGTTCAAGGGCTTCTCAGCTTCCTTTCCATAACAGTCAGCCGAATCATGGTTGAGGTGAGACGCAACACAAAATGGCTCACACAGGCCTGCGTCTGCTCCCTTTGAGCAAAATTGAAGTGAATGAATGGTTTAGCCAATTTCCCCACTCGTGCCAACTCAATGCGCACGAGGAGCTAGTGCTCCTTGGGAAAAGACACTTTCTCGGGAAACCGTCATTCCCCGCCTAGAATTTCTAGATCTCTCTGCACGAGAATCTAGTGCTATACCCAACCTCACGGGTCACTCAAATTCAGGTGCTCCGAGAAGATTCTAGAGGGTAATTCCTCTATCGGCATCCCCCAGTCTATTTTTAGCTGGGGAAGTCCCCCGATGACGCGCCAAAATAGTGCGGAATCTTTACGACCCAAGACAGATAAACGCGTTTCGTCACAATATGCCAGGCATTAAATCGTGCAATATATTATTTGTGGCATTTATTTTTAAACTCACTAAAGGAATACATTCTTTTCTAAGAATGAATCATTAGAAGAAATCAATCAAGTTCAGGTCAAAAGGGAAGCAGTCAAATCAGAGTGAACAGCTCAATGAGACCGTTGCAACATAACATGATGATTAAGTCAGGTTTAATGGGGGTTTAAAGTTGAGAGAGTTGCACCGGGCTTTATCCCATTTGACACGGTCTCTTTACGTGGGGCGGCCTGCTGAAAGTGTCGCAGAAAGTGCGAACTTCGTTGCTCCAACGATCCCCAAGATGTCTCCGAGAAAATTGCACTTGTTAACGGAATGGCGGAAACAGGAATGGAAACGACAATAGTTTGAGAGCGAGGTAGGCGGCTTAAGAAATTCGCCACGCAGACCCCAGGTAGCTAACTGCACATGCACAGTTGCTAGAGTCTCATCTGCCAATCCGGCTGTCGTGTGTTCACATCCGCTTAGATGTGGGTATTTAAACTGACGAGGGCTCCCAGGTCTATCCAGCCTACAGTGGTACTCTTGGGGAGTAATGGCGACCGGTGGTAAACTGACCACATGAGCCTCGAGTGCGGGTTGGTCTATACACATATGGGGTTAGCACCGTGTGCTCAGTGCACCTCGAAGCGTGTGAAAACGGTTCGTTACATTACTATATACTAAAGTAAGATGTGCACATCATCATCTGGGTGTGCTCTGCCAGCTGGCGTAGCGTTCATGTCTCTCTGGAGATCTCATTCCTTGGTGTTTGTTACCAACTCAAAGATGATATTCCTCCATTCCAACGTCTCAATCCATCTCTTGGTATGTCCCTGCTTCTGTTCAAAGCCTTTCCAGTCTTAATGATGTTTTTCAATGCATCTGTTCTCATTTCACCACCACAGACGGTTGTATGTCTTTTTTTTTCTTGCGGTTGTATATAATGTTCTACTTCCACGCAATCGCTGTTAGTTACTTTGCAGATCAAGGTGTTGACAGCATTCGTCTCAGGAACTACATCACCGTTGCTTTCAAGATCTTCCTAATTTGTTCATACGCATACAAAATGAAAATACGGAAAAGCAATTAAGAATCTCACAGACTTGTATCGCCAGCAGCAAAAATGGATGAAAAGAACAAAATACGGATAATACAAGAATATGACAAGGAGCCTGGGATGATACAAGCATAGGGGAGAAAATACGCCTAGATAAGAAGTTATTATTTTTGCTCAAAGTTGTCACTTCCAATTGTCGTATAAACTATAAAGGCGGTGATGGTCGTGATGATAATTGTGTCGTGATTGTCGTGACCAAGTGTTTGTATCTAAGGGTTTATAACAAACATGTAGCCCAAATTATCCAAATGCAAAAGATCTGCATCTGAGACTGTCTAACGGTAAATGAGCGGGCTGACAAGCTCGCAGGTGAGGCTACTGTGGAGGGCGGACGCGCCATGGACCAGGCTGACATTCTGAATGCTCTACGAGAAGTGAGACTTTTGCAAGAACCAAGTGATGACTGTGAATCTACAACAATGGCCAGACTGCTAGAGCAGCAAATTAAAAGAGGGGTGGCCAAACAAGAACACTACGCAGGAAGCCAAAGAAGATTGATAAACCAACACAGAACTGGCGTCTTTAGCCGCTACACGCTGCGGGATTTGCTGAGGAGGGGATCCGAGCACTTATGGACTGAATGGTTCGATGTGCAATGAGGATGATCTGTCGACTAACTAACTAACTAACTAACGGTAAATCAGTACACAGTAGTCACCCGACAATCTATCGGCAAAGCTTCAAAATAAGACGTTTATTGGACATACACGATGAGCCTTCAAATGAGTGATGAAGTCCGACTTTGTTATTCAAATATCATAATCATCATCTGCCCTGCCGGTAAGCGTGGGCGGTGATGTTTTGCCATCTCACTAGATCACCAGAATCGTGGATCAGTTCAGTGTTCTTGTCTCGACAACAATAGTACATTGTGCCTCAAAAGAGGCATAACAACTTCAACCCAAGGCGGTAGCGAATGTGACCGATCAGACCATTTCATGTCGCAAATTTTTGTCCACAATGTGAACACATGGTCACATTCGCCATCACGCTGATAAGGAATTATAACACGTAAAATTTGCCTCTCGCTTTGATTCCGAGACCGGTTAAGACTAGGGGTGGAGTTATTGCCTCTCTATAGCACAAAGCCTGGGCTAAAATATAGAGATCATGTGTTCCCCATGCAGCATGATCTCTCTCTCGGCCAGCCTAGTTTACTTCAGAGGGAAGGTAACACCCCTACATCTGGAACAAGACAAACGCAGAAGTTGCCGGATCAGCAAAGCAATGCTCTAACTGTCCGCCTGTTGGAGTTTCGATCCTCGACCAGTTGCCAACTAAAACTTAGTGCCTGGTCTACCCTGCCACGAAATTTAATCTTTAGATTGCATTTCTTCGCACCAGGCTTATAGCCTTATACCCTCCTATTTGCGCTCCTCCGCCCGAAGCCGTTGGCAGAATCTGGGGTGTCGGGTTTGGTAAGCGCCGCCGAACGTTCGGTGCTAACAGAAAGCATGTAGTACCGTCTACTGTCATATGGTAGCTCAGCCATATAAGACCTGACACACTGATTTTCATATATATTGTTTTATATTGCAGAAATATCGCTATCTTGTTCCCACTGAGATCGAAAATGATCTGCACTCGGAGTCGTGCTCGAATTCTAGTCGTGATGATATGGGCTGGGTCTTCAGTGCTGGCACTGCCTATAATAGCAGTACAGGTGAGTTGAGTGGGTGGAGAATACGAGGGTAGGAGAGAGACGGAAAGAGAGAGAGAGAGCGAGAAAGAGTGAGAGAGAAAGGGTGCGATAGAAGGGGGTGGGGTGAGAGAGAGAGAGAGAAAGGGAGAGGGAGAGAGAGAGAAACGAATTAACTTTATTTTCAAATTGTCACAAATTGGGCACACAGGTTCTCTTACATTCGGCCTTTCTAATCACTCATCTTTCGGGCGTCAATTATATATTGCGTATATTACAATCAGAGAGAGAGAGAGAGAGAGAGAGAGAGAGAGAGAGGGATAGAGAGAGAGAGAAAAGAAAAGGAGAGAGAGAGAGAAAGAGTGAGAGAGAAAGATAGAGGGGTGACAAAAGATAGAAAGAAAGAGAGGGAGAGAGAGAGAGAGAGAGAGAGAGAGAGAGAGAGAGAGAGAGAGAGAGAGAGAGAGAGAGAGAAATGGAGCAAAAGAGATAGAGAAAGTGTGAGAGAGATCAAAAGAGAGAAAGATAAAGACAGAGAACGAACAACGAACAAACGAACGAACTTGATTTTAAAAGGGTAACAAATTGGGCACGCAAGCCCGTCTTACATTCGGCCCTTTCGATCACTCATCTTTCATTCATCAAATGTGCATGTTAAATTTATATAGGGAAAAAAACACATTGTCAAATGGATTTTGTAAGCATAAACAATGCATATTACTCATGGTACATTCACATGGGGGGAAAAAATCTTTCTCAAATGAAAGTTGTAAACGTAAACAGTGCATATTGCAATGTTGTGAGACACATCCCCCATCCACCCTCACACCCCTCAGCCACCCACACATTCCCCGCCCACCACAGCCCCACAAACCCACACATACCTCCACGCACTCACACAGACTTAGGCAAACATACATGCCGCCGCCCACCCACTGATCCCCCACCCACACAATATTCCCCACCCACACATACATCCCACACCCATCCCATAACCGACACGCACACACCCACCCACATATTCTCCAACACCCACCCACACACCCGCAACCATCCAGCAAAACACACATCACAAAATCACACACACATACTCCCGTCAACCCACACATCCCGCACCAATCCACACATACATCCCGCACCCTTAACATTTTCCCCACTCACCCACACACACATCAGCCAACCTACACCCACTCACCCACCCAATATCCGCCACTTCTCAACTGCACATCCCCCACATCCCACATATACACACATCCCCACCCACAAACACATCTCCCCACCTGCCCACACATATCCCCCACCCATAAACACACAAATACACACACCTCCCACCCACATTTACCCCACCCAGGCACATCCACCGCTCACACACATCTTCCCACAAGCACACACATCCCCCAACCATACACTCATCTTTCACACACATCCACCCACTCACGTACTCATCCATCAACCACTCACACCCACAAATCACCCACCCGCCCATCAACACATGCATCTCTCATCTACCCTCCCACCCACACACACCCCAACCACCCAGCAAAACACGCATCCCCCATCCTCACATACAGCCGTCATCCACCTGCAAATCCCACACCTCCCCCACCTCTCACACATCTCCTCTCCCACACACAACTCCACCCATAAACACATCCCCACACACACACATCCCCCACATGCATTCCTCATACACATCTCCGTCCACACATCTCCCCACCCACCCACACATCCCTAACTTACAAACATCCTCACCACCCACACATACATCTTCCACCCACTCACATTTACCCCATCCACACTCACACACTCCCACCCACACAGACATCCCATTCACAGACACCCCCCCCCCAAACACTCATCCCCAACACCCATTACACACTCATCCCCCAACCCACACAATATCCTACACACCCATTAACCCACCCAACTACGCATTCCCTACCCACACCCCCAACCCACCAACACACACATACTTCCAATAATCTCCCAAATATCCCCCCCCCCCCACACACACACATCCCTCACACACACATACATCCCCCACCGACTACACATCCCTTCACCCATCCACACATCGCCCATCAACCCATACACATGTCCCACACAAAACCCCTCCACACATACATTCTCCACACCCCCACACACATCCCTCACATACACACCCATACAAGCATCCTCACATCTACACACATACATGGTCACTGAAACTAATAAGAACAAACTCCCACACTTTACACACAGTTGAGATACTGATGATTGTCGTGAGCATTCTCGCAAAAATTGTAAGAAGTGGAGAATAAATTGTACATATACATCGTGTAGCGTAAAAATTAGTGATGCAAAAGCAGTGTGAGAGAAAAAGAAAAAGGGAGAAAAGAAAAGAAAAAGATAGAGAGACGGGAGAGTGGACCCTTTTCAGTCAGAGAGAGAAACATAGAAAGAGAAACAGAGAGAAAGTGAAATAGATATCGAGCGAGAGATAAAGAGAGAGGGGAAAGTGAGAGAGAAAGAGAGAGAGGGAAAGAGAGAGAGAGAAAGAAAAAGATAGAGACAGAGAGACAGGACGCCCTCGTAATTCTATGAGATGTTTTTGGTATGCGGCTATAAACCCATATATGTAGAGTAGTGGTTCTCAACCTTTTTTTGGCCCATGTACCTCTTCACGTATGTTCAGAATGTTATTCCCCCTTTCATATTTCCTCTCTATAAATCCCTCCATCCCCACACAGTATGCTTAAAAATGGAAGCTAAATTTAATAACACATACTAGAGCAAGTCTAGACGTCTACATAAAACGTGATTTGTGGGTCTACTTACGTTATAAAACGAATTTCAGAAGGGTGAGAAGTATAGAACCGTAAAGTATGGAGGGAAAAACAATATCAAGTAATCGGTTCTTCCATTAAAGCGATCTTGAAATAATATTAATTCCCCCATGGAAACTCTAAATCCCCCCCCCCCCCGTCCATGGGAGGGGGAGGGGGAATTACCCACCGGTTGAGACCACTGGTGTGGACCAAACAGCACTGGAAGGATGATAAAGTCGATATCAAGCCGACCGCCTTTACTTCCGACAACATTTCCTGGTACACGTTTTAGACTGGGTAGACCTGGGATCCCAATTTTTTAAATGTTGCATATCGCTTACAGGACGTTGTAGTCAAGACCAGCATTTTCAGCTGGTGTTGATGTACTAGGCAAGTTTACGCTCAGTAGTTTGCGATTGATTTCTGAGCGACCGGTTTACATACCCCCGTAAGTTACCAGCGTGGTGCGAACCGCTGTAGATTCTCGTGCAACTGCGTTACTCACGAGAATATACGGGATTACGGAGAAAGACGTTAAATGCCCACGCCAAGGAGACCGGAGCGCAGGTCAAGAACAAACAATTCCCCTCCTCGAAGATTTGAACACGTGACTGCCGGCCCGGCAGTCAAAAATAGGCACAAGACAAATCTTCATAATTTTGTTGATATAGACTTCGAGGAAGAGCGACGAGGAAAGAGACTAGCCACCCCATATCATATATCGTGGCCTAGAATATGTGAAGAACTGACACTTCACACCCCGAAAACAGTGTTTGCTATGAGGGCACCCTTATCTTCATCTTTGAGTGAGCGAGGCACTGGACACAATTTATAACACCCCATTTGTTTCCCCGAGTCAAGGACGAGAATTCAGTATTTTAGTCGAACTGACCGGTGTCGGGGTTAAACCCGCTACCTTGGCATCAGTGGATACTCAAAAATTAGCGCGCGTATTCGTTCAGCAATACCAACCTTCGCTAGAAATGGTTAAGGCTTCAACATATCTCTCTTGTCGATCGCGAGTGGTGTAATTACTTGCACTCTTGAAGCTACCATTATGTATGTCCATGTATGAGAGAAGTGTCTTGGTTGTCTGTAACTTTACACAAAACTGCTTGATAATCCGATAGAAAGGTTAATAATTTACGAGGGCGAGTCAATAAGTAAGCCACACAGTTCTGTGGGATGGCAGGTAAATGTAGTTGGTGTTTTCTAGGTGTCATTAGGTGACAACAACATCGAACTTTATATTCCCGTTCGTCGGGATGCGGTAGGTGTCTCATGCCCATACGCAGCGCATAAACAAAATGGCGACTGTACTTACGGAGTGTACAACCTAAGAGCAACGTGCTGTTGTGCGTTTTTGTTTTGTTTTGTTTTTTGTGTGGTTAAAAGGACTGCATGGAAAGGACATTCATAAGGAAAAGCTTCCTGTTTATGCTGACAAATGTTTGTCCCGTAAAGAGGTGCAAAGCTGGGTAGCAAAATTTTCTCAAGGACGATTTCAAATTGTTGATGAAATCCGATCTGGTTGTCCTGTTGAGATTGCAACAGAAGCATTCGTGCAGCGGGTGGAGGAGATAATTAGAGGTGACAGGCGAGTAACGATAGACTCTGTAGCATCTGCAATATGGTGCTCACGTGGTTTAGCATACAGCATAATGCATGATCGATTGAAATTTCCAGGACTGCTGACTAGAGGAATGTTGCTTCTTCATAACAATTCCAGACCACACAGGCTCGTTTAACTCAGGAGAAAATTAACCAACTAAGGTGGGAAGTTCTGGACCATCCACCTTACAGCCCCGGCGATTTCCCCTAGTGATTTCCACCTTTTTGTTCCACTAAAACTCCACCTTGGCGGGAGACATTTCGCGAATGACGCCGAAGTTGAATGTGAAGTGAAAACGTTGTTTAGAAAACAGAGCACGCAGTTCTATGCAGCCGGTTTGGGAGGACTGATAAAACGATGGGATAAGTGCATCAATGTTGGTGGAAATTATGTTGAGAAATAACGGGACAAAATATGTATAAAAATAAACTGGTTTCAAGTTGTTATCATAGTTAATTATTTTTCCACAGCTATTTGTGACTTACTTCCTCGTATAGTCAAATGGTATGGTTGTTTTGAGGCCTGGTGAACCCTCCAGACGCCTCAGAACTGCAGTGATTGCTTTCACCTCCATCTTCATACTTGATGGTGTAGACCTTAACGAACAATTCTGCTCACTGGCGATTTAAAATTAAAATCTCTTAATTAACAGATTCAGTGCTAAACGAAGGCCAAAAAACTTGCACAGTTCGCGGTGACTGCAATAGCCAGGCGGTCTTAATTCCTCAGGCTCAAGACCCTGCCATACACCGCAAGGTACTGAGTGGCACCTTGCCGTCTTGACAGACGAAAGTATGTGGATTGGAATTTGGCCAAAGTCGCATCGCACAATGCCTGGGCATGGGTTCAGAGAACACATGTTGCATACTGGCAGTAAATAACACTGACAGTACCAAATAAAAAGTAGGTTTGGACCAAACACAAATGGATGGTTGAAAATGGGAAGTAGAGGTGTCACAGTTATGACCTCAAAGTTGTTAATATGGTAGCAGACATATTAAATTAAAGGAGATTGCTTTGGGAGAACTACTGTATTTATATTTCAATTAAGAGAACATTTCGCAATGACAATATTTCTGCGATATATAAGCCTATGCCAGATACGGGAAGTCACTTAAGATGACTAATTATCCCATGGCAATTAATCAGTTAATTAAAAGTTCAAATATACAGGAAAGGACGGCTGACGTAGTAACTGAATTAATAATTTTTTTTTTTTTTTGCTGCATTAAAAAGGGGGTTTAAAGACAACAGGGTCAACTTCATTGCACCGGGTGTTATCCCATATGGCTTGGTCTCTTTCCACAGAGCGGTTTGATGAAAGCGTCGCACAAATCACTATAGTGCGTTCACAAATGTTTGCCCCCGTATAGATATAAAGAACTCAGTAAACAACTGAGGGAAAATGATGCATTTTAGCAACTCACCTTATCATAATGTGCACCCATCATTGTACAGCAGATCTCAATGTTTGTTTGCATGCCGTATATAATTTACAGGTTAGAGATCAAGCGCATATTGTGAAATGTATTACACCTTTAAACGATGAACACACAGTGTTCAATCATGAATATCCTCCGTGGTGCACAGGGACTTCCTTATGAGAAGCACGTCACATAGTGGAAGTTTTCTTAGGTGTCTTGGATCGTTACTCCAATTGACGTGCAATACTGTGAAACAAGTTTGTTAGCGTGAATTCGATGTTTTTTCTTCAAAACAATAGCGAAATTTATCTGCTTTCCCCAATTTCAGTTGCCATTGAAGCTATCACAGACATATTCCTTGGGTGGGAGTAAATATTAGACGACAGGAAAATTTTCATAACGAAGCAACAGGTACTTTTCAAAAAACTGTAACGCGAATGAGGGCAAAAATTTGCCAAAGCACTATAACTCTGTAGTTCCAGCGATGACCACTAGGAGAAAATTGCGCTCGTGATCCGAACGACGAAGCCTGGAATCGAACCCACGATCTTTGGAGTGCGAGACGGGAGTTGTAACAACTGCGCGTCTGAGGCTCCCTAGCCGAAATATGTAAATGAATAGTCTAGTCAATTAATGATAGAATTAATGAAATGAATAGTCTAGTGAACCAATGATAGAATTAATGAAATGAATAGTCTAGAAATCAATGATATAATTAATTAAATGAATAGTCTAATGAATCAATGATAGAATTAATGAAATGAATAGTCTAGGAATCAATGATAGAATTAATGAAATTAATAGTCTAGTCAATCAACGATAGAATTAATGAAATGAATAGTCTATTGGATCAATGATATAATTAATGCAATTAATAGTCTAGTGAATCAATGACAGAATTAATTAAATGCATAGTCTAACGAATAAATGATAGAATTAATGAAATGAATAATCTAGCGAATGAATGATAGAATAAATGAAATGATCTAGCAAACGAACTAATAATTGTATGAATAGTAAATTAACCAACAATATAATAGACGAATATATAAATATATTCGTCTACTGCCGGAAATTCTCTTTCTACTTGAATTCATAAACCAATTTATTCCAAATCAGTTACATTCGTTTCCCAATTTTCGTTTCACAACTAGCGCTTCGCTGATTTGTCAAAGATAGCCTCTTCACGTCCGTAATAATATCTTCTTTTTTTTTGGTTTATTCTGCAATCCCGGGTACATGGTTATTAGTGTTTCTGCCCGCCAATATTATGGTCCAGGGTCTATTCCTATCAGTGGCAAGACTATTTTCTTTCTAGTATTTGTCTGGGGTCCATCAAGCCTAAAAAAAAAAAAAAACATGAGTACCGGGTAAATCTCAGTTGTCTGGGATTTCTACAGGAAGGAATGTCAACGACAAAAAGTCAGTATTTGTCATTGAATTGGCGAGTGAAAGAATGAATTAGTAGAAGGATGAATTTATGACTGAATGAGTGAACAAACTAACGAACGCGTTTGTATGCTTATGAATGAGCATATGAGTATTGGTGGACTACGTTTCTTATTGTATGTATGAATGAGTGAATGAATGACTGAATGAATAAATGAGTGAATGAATATATGAACGTATGTGTGAATTTATAAATTAATTAATTAATTAATTCATTCATTCATTCATTCATTCATTCATATTAGTTGACACTGTTCCTAAATGTACATATAGATGCCTGAATGAGTGAATGAATGATTGAATAAATGAACGAACGAATTAATTAACTAATTAATTAATTAAATAATTAATATTGGTGGACTATGTTCATAATGAGCCGGTCACTCTGGCCGAGGGGTTACAACACTTTCTCCGTAATCTCGTTTATCACGCAGAGTCTCGTAGCGGGCGCGAACTGGGAGCGGTTCGTCCCCCGCTGGTGACTTGCGGGATAACTGAGCCGGCCACTCAGAAAGCAATGGCAAACTACTGAGCGTAATCTTGCCAAGACATCAACAGACAGCTGAAAGATGCTGCTGTTGACAGCGATGTCCTGTAAAGGATATGCGAATTTTTAAAAAAATGTTCATAATGGATGTATAATTGTGTGAATGAATTAATATATGTGGAAAATTCTCCTAAAATGTATGTCTGAATGCGTGAATGAATGAATGTATGTATTAATGAGTGAATGAGTGAATTAATGTTTGAATGAATGAATGAATGAATATTGGTGGACTATGTTCCTAAATGTATGTATGGACGAGTGATTGAATGCATGAATGAAGATATCCATCATCATCATCATCATCCTAAAATCGCCCTGTTTATAACACAATATGCGGGAAAGAAACAATAGCATATCGTAGACAAAGGAAGTATGAGAAATGACTGACAGTTTTATACATTCACTCTTCAGGATCACAAACAAAACCCACTTGGTTTTCTATTATAATAATGACTTCCGTGTTTTGAAACATTGTGTCCCACAATCAGATGGCTTCCAGAGTTGCCGAGAGACGCCAGATACGTGACAAAATGGCCCAGAAGGATTTCAGCTTTCTTTACTCTTTCGGCTAGTAACAAAGGGGCATTGTCTCGCGGTCAACCACAAAACTTAATGAAATTTTCTGGGGGGAAAAATAAGTGAATTAAATCGGAAATGCTTCCGGTGAAGTAGGTGTTTACTGATCAATGAATAGATATTGATTCACTTGGGGTGTAGATTGCTAAACTGATTCAGTAGCAAACAAAAAGTAGTTTTGGATCAGACATGATACACAATCAAATGAAAAAGTATCGTAATGTAAATTTTATTTCACTGAGCTTTGAAATTGCGGAAGAACCCACAAAACAAAACAAATAACACGACGACCTTAATATGGCGATAATTCGTCCTTCTGTCTAAATGGGAGATCACAGATGGCGATATATTATCCGTTGGCAGTTAATACTCAAACAATGTTGAGGTCAACTCTAATAGAGTATTCTCATTGTTCTTGTTTTGCTTAGTCTGAAATAGGCGTCGGCGATCATGATTCTGCTATTTTCTCTGTGGTCTGATATTTTGATGAAGTCAGTATTGTTTAGTCGGCTTGGTGGCGAAAGGTAATAAACGTAATTCGCAATCCCGCATACCGCATTAGGAACACAGTTGCGGGTGATTTGAAAGCAGACCGACTTTGCTCTGGGTTTCATGCAATGATATGACTGCCGGTTGTTCAGAAATCAGTGGCAAACTACTGAACGTAAACTTGCCAAGAAATCACCAGCAAGCATAAAATGCTGGGGTTGATTGTGATGTCCTGTAAAGGATATGCCAGTAACTTATTATAGTGATGTTTGTACTATTATTTGATGCCGAGCTGTTGGAGCATTCGGCATACATCTTCCGTTTTCTTCCGCCTCTTCTTTCAAGTGTTTCTCCACATAATACGAATTTCTCTACTCCAAATCATCTGTTTGCTTCCACTTTTTCTTTCAAGTGTTTCCCCACATAAGACTAATTTCTCTGCTCCACATCTTCTTTTTCCTTCTCTTCTGTTAAGTGTTCCCCACATAAGGCTAATTTCTCTACTCCAAATCATCTGTTCGCTTCCGCCTCTTCTTTCAAGTGTTTCCCCACATAAGACTAATTTCTCTACTCCACATTTTCTGTTTTCTTCCGCCTCTTCTTTCAAGTGTCTTCCCACATAAGACTAATTTATCTGCCCCACGTCTTCTGTTTTCTTCCACCTCTTCTTTCAAGTGTTTCCTCACATAAGACTATTCTTTACTCCACACCTTCTTTTTTTCCGCCTCTTCTTTCAAGTGTTTCCCCACATAAGACTATTCTCTACTCTATATCTTCTGTTCCCTTCCGCCTCTTCTTTCAACTGTCTCCCCACATAAGACTAATGTCTCCACTCCACATCATCTGTTCTCTTCCGCCTCTTCTTTAAAGTGTTTCCCCACATAAGACTAATTTCTCTGCTCCACATCTTCTTTTCTCTTCCCCCTCTTCTTTCAAGTGTTTCCCCACATAAGACTATCCTCTACTTCACATCTTTTCTTTTCTTACGCCTCTTCTATCAAGTGTTTCCCCACATAAAACTAATTTCTCAACTCCACATTTTCTGTTTTCTTCAGCCTCTTCTTTCAAATGTTTCCCCCAAATAAAACTAATTTCCCTACTACACATCTTCTGTTGATGCGCCCCATAAATTGTATTTGCCTCTCTCATAAAATAAAATGTTGAGTATCTCTGTGTCACATGTTCCGCCAGTTGGCGCATGTGTAATCTACATACTGACAACCAATAAAGTTTACCTTTTAGAGAGCGGGCTAGTCCATTACCCCATCTGGACAACAATCACCTTCGGATTGATAGGACTGTGAGGGTAAAACCATTTTCAGCTGCTTTGGTGGCTGTCTAATCATAGGACTATTATTGTGAGCCGGTGATGGACCCTACTATAACCTCTCCTTGATGTTGAACGGGGTAGGGGTAATAGGAAGATAAACTCTATGGACCGCTGAATGAACTAAAAAAGACTTGGATTCATACGAGAGACAACATTGCAGTTATAAGCATATTTCAGGCGAACGAAAGAAGAAGAGGAAGGGGTAATAGTGAAATCGAATACGAGCGGGCTAGCTAATCTGATAGCAACTACGCTGGTAATGAATACAGTCGCGTTCGGCGCCCGAGCTGGTCACTTGCCATAATGAGAGAAAGATTGGCCACCCATTTCTCCGTGCATTCAGGCCTAAAATGTATGATTGAGCTATCGTATCACAGACTCATTGCAAAAAACTATTTCAGGATTCAGAAGTAGAAAAGAGATGGAACTAAAATTTAGTATTTATGAAATGTGGCTTTCTAGACGGCTATAGCGAGTTAATACAAAATTGAGGCTTAAATAATGTGGTTTTACATAATTATGAAGCCAGTCAACACAAAACTGAATTTGTTTGGAATATGGCTCTGTGGAAGACGAGCGGGTCAATACAAAATTGATGTTAAAGAAATGTGGCTTTACATAAGACTGAAGAGAGTTAACACAAAATTGGTGTTTAAGAAATGTGGCTTTACAAATTCTGAAGCCAGTTAATACAAAACTGAATTTGTTTGGAATATGGCTCTATGGAAGACGAGCGAGTCAATACAAAACTGATGTTAAAGAAATGTGGCTTTACATAAGACTGAAGAGAGTTAACACAAAATTGGGGTTTAAGAAATGTGGCTTTACATAAGACTGAAGAGAGTTAACACAAAATTGAGGTGTAAGAAATGTGGCTTTACATAAGACTGAAGAGAGTTAACGAACGAACGAACGAAGGAACAAACTTTATTTTCAAAGGGTTAAGAATTGGGCACGCAGGCCCGTCTAACATTCTGCCCTTCTATCACTCTCTTTCATACATTATTTCATTCATACATCATTCAAGGCTAACAGAGAACAGCAGCAATATAAAAGATATGCATTATAAAGGCATGGGCAAAATGCGAACATCAAAACTACACGACACAGTAATATTAGATAATGGTCTGACACTTGTTATTAGCCATGTGGAATATACTGGCCTACCAAAAGGGGACTGGCTGTTATACTAGGGTTTTGTTATTATCATACAAAATTGAGCTCGTGATTTGTGGCCCTGCTGAAGACTGTACCGAGTTCTTTGAATGCGAGAAAGATGTTTACAAACAAGAATGTTCTAGAAAAAGGCAATACACAAAATGCACTGTTGACGGACATAAGAATACGAAAGAGAAGATACATTTGTCGCATCAAATCACTTAGCAGTCTACTGAAAACCGTAGTCGTCTACCTCCCATTCTGACCTTCTTCACCCATTGGAATACATTTAAACTAACTCACTCCAAGTCATACTTTATGTCGCTATCTCAATGCCCTCTCCAAATTATTAATTTATTTAATTATTTTTATCGGTGTGTTTATATGTCTCCTTATAGTTCTTTTACCCTGTGGGTTCCAGAAAAAGAGCTTTATAAATACAACGGGTGTTTGTAAAGTCTCACAACACTTTGTATGCAGAACAAATCTGAAAAATTAAGTACATGACGTCATCAAATAATGTGTTCCACATTTTATCGTAAAGCAATATGCAGCGAATGGCTGTAGTCTGCTGGAGTAAATTTTTGCACTCCAAACAGAATGGTGTTATCAACGGAAGAAAGAATTATTTTGGTTGAACAAGTGTTTCGAAATGGCGGTCGATATTCACGCATGGTTGTTTAAAGATGTATAGCATGATTTCCTGATAAACAACCTCATCATCGCATTACTGTTAGAAATTTGTTGAATAAGTTTCTAGCTACGGGAAATATTAAAATGTGTCCTATCCATCATCATCTTCTTTTCCTCATCTTTTGGTTCACGGTGTTCATTTTAGTTCTGTCCTGAAGCTCAAAATGAGTGATTATGTCACATCATTTTGGTCCTATTCTGTACAAGCCGGCACTGTGGGGCAGTGAACGCGTATCACGACTCCCCGACAAACCGCGTCGAGTGTTCGAAAGCAGTAGCAGAAGATTTGGTATCAAACCGCTTAGTTGATTCAATAGATTGAGCGTTCATAAAGCAATGGCAAACTAGTGAATGTAAAATTGTCAAGTAAATCGCAAACAGTCAAATAAATTTTGGGGTTGATTGTGACGTCCAGTAAAGGAAATGCGGTAACTTTAACATTTTACACAGGTATATGTTAAAGAGTGTGTTTTATTAATTTACAGACGACATGAAGATGTGGCCAGGAAACAGTCAAGCAGAATGTACATCAAAGGATCATGATGGCATCTGATGGAGATAGAGTCTAGCATAATGTACATCAAAGGTTAATGATGGCATCTGATGGAGATAGAGTCTAACATAATGTACATCAAAGGTTAATGATGGCATCTGATGGAGATAGAGTCTAGCATAATGTACATCAAAGGTTCATGATGGCATCTGATGGAGATAGAGTCTAGCAGATTGTACATCAAAGGATCATGATGGCATCTGATGGAGATAGAGTCTAACATAATGTACATCAAAGGTTAATGATGGCATCTGATGGAGATGCAGTCTAGCAGAATTTACAACAAATGTTCATGATGGAATCTGATGAATATTCATTATGGCCAACTTTTACTATTATTATTTTTTTCACTCGCTCGTTCGCTTTTAACTCGAACGTAGCCCATACACGTGCTATTACTTCTAGTGCACTGCACATACTTTTGGGTGTGAATTAGCTTTGCCTAACACCAGTGTCCCCCGCCATCATGCGAACTTACCTCGACTTCAGAGGTACTTGTAATTTACGTCCCCAAGTCAAGGACGAGAAATCAACATTTTAGTCCAACTGACCGTGTAGGGGTTCAGCCCGCTACCGAGGCATCAGCACAGCGGATGTTCAAGAACGTACCCAGAAGGTCATGCAGACTTCACTACTACTATTTTAAACTTATAAATCAATGTTGTTCCCATCCAATATTAAACCAGGTTAGGTCAAACAGGGGGCTGCGTGGTCTCGAGGTATGGTGTCCGCCTCGAGTGCTGGAGGTCCCGGGTTCAGGCCCCGGTGAGGACCGGGATGTTTTCACGTGGACTTCTAGTAATAAAATTTCCCCTGATCTCTGGGTAGTGAGATCGGACGCCCGTGTGTATTGTTGCGCATGTAAAAAATCCCTTGGCAGTTGGAAATCGAACAAGAGTAGCCTAACGGCGCTGCCAGGGCAAAATTTCGAGTTAAAAATCTACCCAAAGTATTTCAGGAACCTCGCCGGTGCTACGGAGTTCGTGCACCGAGCTGAGTTTCTCCAGCCTCAGGTTTGAGTTATGAGGAGAACGGAGCACTTATGGGTTGTACCCGTGTGCCGTGATGTTGATCGGTCGACTAAACTAAATTAAGTCAAACGAACATATTTATTCTTTGTCGTAAACTATTATATCTTACATTTCTGTTGACCGCTGATCGGTTTTTAACTGTTATCATACTATATATCCATCATCAACATTTGAGTAATAAAGTTCTGCTTCACGTCATCTTCATCTCCCTTGATTTTGAAAGCATTCATTGACAAAAAGGTCAAGATGCATCCAATCAAAGAGGTTGAATTAATTTTTTGCTTCTTAAATACATCGTATGATATTTCATGCTATCAACGCAAACAGATAAACCAGCTATTTCAATTTGCCGTTTTTATCATTTCAGCATGGCTGCTGTAATAATAATAATGAATACGCGTGGAGATGAATTATACAGTTTAAAAGATATTAAAAAGAACATCCTCTTCTTACTTCTTCTTCGTCTTCTTCTTCTGCTCCTTCTCCTTTTCCTTCTCCACCTCCTTCTCTTCATTCTATTTCCTTCCATCACCCTTCCACTTTTTCTCCTCCTACTCCTCCTCCTCCTCCTCCTCCACCTCCTCCTCCTCCTCCTCCTCCTTCTTCTTCTTCTTCTTCTTCTTCTTCTTCTTCTTCTTCTTCTTCTTCTTCTTCTTCTTCTTCTTCTTCTTCTTCTTCTTCTTCTTCTTCTCACTTTACCTCACTGAAATGTAGGGAGAGATGTATATATCTTTTATGCGCCCTTTCTAATGCTCTTTGCAAGCGGGTATTTATTTCTCTTTGAAGAAGAAGACGGAGGAGGAGGATGAGGAGGAAGAGGATGAGGAGGAGGAGGATTAGGAGGAGGAGGAAGAAGGAGGAAGAAAGAAGAAGGAAGGCTCACGTTTATTGCCCACGGGTATGGCCAAAAGTGCTCCAGTTTCCTCCTATAAACACACAAGGATAATCTCAACACAAAGTACAATCACAATATCACCGACAACGATCCAAATATGTGTATAACATAAAAATGTATAGTAAGGAAGTTACTAAACAAAACGTCAATTTAATACGCCTTAAGCGAATTGGGCGCTGAACACATATTTCTATAGACCAATCGACTATAGACTATAGACTCAGTGAATTATACGTTCGGTATCATGTGGGTCTCCTTAATTTCCCAACGACATTTCCCGGAACCCTTGTTAGCTGCGTTTTACTAAGAAATTTAACGTTCAATAGTTTGCCGTTGCTTTCTGAAAGAGAAGTTCACATTTAAGTAAAACCGACCGGCATGTCGACCGAACTAACAATACCGCAATCTGAAGAGAAATTTTTTTTTTTTTTTGCTCCTTGCTTTGAGCTCAAGCGTAGTACATACACACTATTTATAGTCGTAATGAACTGAATTTTGCATGCGCATTAGCTTTCCTTATTAACAGTATCCCTCACCATCAGGCGAACCCACTCCGACTTCAGAGGAACTTGTAATTTACGTCGCCAAGTCAAGGACGACAGGTCAACATTTTAGTCCTGCTGTCAGGTGTAGGGGATGAACCGCTTACCTCGGCATCAGCACAACGGTTGTTTAAGAACACGTGTTCTTACCCATTCGGTCATGTTGACCTGTGAAGAGAAAGTTTAACAGCGTTAAATCTTTCAGCCTAGCCAACCCCCAATACATACTAACTGAATTAAAATTTTCTCAGAGATGGAAACAACATACGCCAGTATGCAAATCTGCGTTTGCCATTAGACAATTTGATTTCCAATCTTGACATACAATACTAGCCGAAACAACATGATAGAATTCCATCAAATGAAATCTGAAGCCTTTTAAAAGACGTGAAATACAGGACAAGCTTGCCAAATCATAGACGGATTACTCCACTCACGGACAGCAAGCTCATCTGTCTGCGGCATCGATGTGTCTCTGTCTCATTTTCTTGGCTGTGAACGATCACAAAGTTGCCCAGCGAGGGCAGAGATTCCGCTCGAAAATGTTCGTTTCGGAATTATTCAGAATCCGCTGTCTAGTAGTCGTGATTTTTGAAATAAGTATATTGGATATTTGGCGTCACGTTACCGATTTATGATTGATTTCCTCTTATACAGCTATGTCTTGGAGGCCGGGTGGCGTGGTGGCTAGCAACTTACCTATCGGTATGGTGGTCATGGGTTCGAATACACATCGAGGTGTATTTTTAAAACCCACATGGGTTCCTAATTTGACCCAGAATAAAATGTTTATCAGGAATTCCCTTGAGAAGCAACGAAGGTTTGGGTTTGTCCACATGTTCTACAAGGAGCTAACTGGAATAATAAATATGGGTTTTGCACAAACCTCCCAATACCGTTTAGACCTTTATTTTCCTTGCTTGTTTACTATATATGTTTATGGCAAACACATATTTGGATATTCGCCGCTATTACAGAAGTTGTGCACTGTACTAAGATACTCCTAGCGTATCTATGCGACAATCCTGGAGCACTTATAAGGACATCAGTGTACAATGATCTTCATTAACACAATAACCATAATAAAGTTGATACATACAAAACAATTTTTTTTTTTTAATTTTAAAAGGGGAAAGGGTTAGAAGCAATGCGAGCTCTAGTGCATTGCACCTGGTTTTACCGCATATGGTTCGGTCCCTTTCAGCAGAGCGGCTTGCAAAAGCGTCGCAGGGGGCGTGACTTTCGTTTCGTAGCACTAGCTACGAAACCCCCCCCCCCCCCCCCCCCTCCCCAGATTCAACTGGAAATTTGCAATCTTGAACCGAATGACGAGGTCTGACAACGAACCCAAAGCCTTGTAGAACGAGGTTTGGGGTGAAATCTATTCGTTACATAGTTTTAACATATCTGATCGTTTTCATCCAATTATACACTTGTATGTTGTATTGTATTCAGGAATTCATACTCGTGTTTGTTGTTGTATTATATTCACGAAGTTTCCTGGTTTCAACATATTTGATCATTTTCATCATATTAAACAAAAGTATGTTGTTGTGTTGTCCTCACCAGTGTATGTTGTGTTATAATCACGAGGTGTAGTCTCACTTCTCCGCCTTCATAACATGAATTAAAATTCCATCGCAGAATGAAACAACAACGTCAGTAAGCAACTCTCTGTTTGTTTAAAAGATGTTTGATCTTCTATTCCTACAGAAAATGTTAGCTGAAACAAATTGATAGAAAATATTAAATACAAAGGGAAGCATTTTAAAGACACGAAAGACAGGACGAGCTTGCCAAATCATAGACGGATGATTCCACTCACGGGCAGTAAGCTCATCTGTCTGAAGCATCGATGTGTCTCTGTCTCATTTCCTTGGCTGTGAACGATCACAAAGGAGTCCTGCGTGGGCAGAGATTCACCTCGAAAATGTTCGTTTCGGAATTATTCAGAATTCCCTGTCTTGTTGTCGTGATTTTTGAAATAAGTATATACGATATTTGGCTTGAAATTGCCGATTTATTATTTTCTCTTTCAAAGCTATGTCTGGAAGGCGGGATGGCAAAGTGGCTAACTACCTGCCTGTCGATTCTGTGGTTATGGGTTCAAATTCGCATCCAGTAGGAATTTTAAAATGTACTCGGGTTCCCCGGTTGACCCAGCTTAAAATAGACACATAGATTTGTTTTGGGAAGTAAAGGGGGATGACATGATATTGACCACTTAACTCCTGATGTGCCCAATGATCAATACAAATGGGGGTCTAGAGCTTCGTATGTCTTAAAACATCTAAAGGGGTCTTTTATTTACTTATACTCAGTACGTCTTAAAACATCTAAAGGGGTCATTTATTTTATTTACTTATACCCAATACGTCTTAAAACATCTAAAGGGGTCATTTATTTTATTTACTTTTACTCAGTACGTTTTAAAACATCTAAAGGTTTTTTTTAAATTTTATTTACTTATATCCAGAACGTCTTAAAACATCTAAAGGGGTCATTTATTATATTTGCTTATACCCAGTACGTCTTAAAAAATCTAAAGGCATCATTTATTTTATTTGCTTATACCCAGTACGTCTTAAAACATCTAAATGGGTCATTTATTTTATTTGCTTATACCCAGTACGTCTTAAAACATCTAAAGGGGTCATTTATTTTATTTGCTTATACCCAGTACTTCTTAAAACATCTAAAGGGGTCATTTATTTTATTTGCTTATACCCAGTACGTCTTAAAACATCTAAAGGGATAATTCATTTTATTTCCTTAGTGAATTCCATGTCTGTACTGTTTAGTTATTTAATTCATCATCCTCAAGTGCCTTGCCAGTTGGTGTATGCGTTCTTGCCTCTTTACAAATTTCAGTCTTTGGTGTTCTAGATCAACTCTGCTGATGATATTCCCCCATTCCACATTTTTAGCCCATCCATAATCGTTTACTCGGTCGGCATTTGCCTCTCTTTCTCATGATATTTCCAGTTATCATAGTGTTCTCCAATGACTCTCATTTCATCACATGACCAAACATAGCTGTTTTTTTTTCTAAATTTAATTAAACTACTTTATTGTTGTGCTTGCCTCTTTCTTTCTCAACCATTAATATATTATGGTACGCTTGTTTTTATCATTTCAACTGCCCAAGATATTTATCTTATTGCAATATCAAATAAAACAATTATTTTAAGATTCTCGTGTGAAAAAGCAAGAACAAACTCATTTCATCTCACAAGAGCATCAGGCCATGTGAATAGAAATCAGTGTAATATTAATGAAGAAAATATACATAAGATATGCAAATAGTCTATAAAAGATAGAAAACAAGAATATATTCACTAAATCGAGATACACAGGTTTCGTTTACGACCTTCCTTTTTCGGAGACAACACAAATACTGTTACAGTCCATAAACAACGTCATAAGTATTGATTGGTGCTCGTAGCCGTAGAAGAAAGAAGTATAGATTAGTGGAGATATTGGACACCGTAAACATTGAAAGCCGAAGTTACCATATAGGGGATTCAAAGCTGCCCGTCCAAATGATTGATTGATTGATTGATTGATTTAGGAACCGACATCACAGCATTCGGGACATTCCCATAAGCGCTCCGTCCCCATCCTCAGCAGCCAGCGAAGAGTTCCAACACTAATAGTTCCAGTAGCAATCTGATTATATGTCCGTCTCACCTTTCCTCTGAGCGTCGAGCGTCGGCCAGATCCCATCGTCACACCTCGCTGTCTCATTCTTACCAGACTATCGTCCTCCAAATGATAACAATGCCTAGGTGCAGGAACAAAGTGTACTTCAACATACGGCTATCTCGACATCCCTAAAAAGGTGTCGCTACATCATAAATGTATACACCTCACAGAATGAACATTTGTTAAGATATGTAGAAGCAGCCGTGATACGTATCGCCTAATCATTGTTGTATAAACCAACACAAAAATACATCTTTGTCAGTTTAAGTATCGTGGCAGACAGTTTAAATTGCAGTGGGGATGTGTGTTTTGAATGTTTCAGCTTGGAGGATTCATTATTTTGCATGGTTTTATGTGAGGTGACATCTGCAGTATGCACCTGCCGACATGCAGGCAATAAACTGTGCAGCCTGTCGTTTGTTTCTTCATGTTTTTAGCTTCTCTTCAGTCTCAGCCGGCTCTGTGGTGAAGGATTTACTCACGCAGTTCGTAATCCCGCATACCGCATTCGAAACACACCTGCGGGCTACTTGGAAGCAGACCGCCTTGCGCTGATTTTCATACATTGATATGAGTGCCGGTCGTTCAGAAAGCAATGGCAAACTACTGCCAAGAAATCACAAAGAATCTAACAATTATGGAGTTGACAGCGACGTCCTGTAAAGAATATGCAAATAACTTTATGTCTGAACCACTTCTCCATTATTTGCAGAAACACAAGACAGTAGGGGTGAGACACAAGGGTTACTGGTGCCTGAAGGAGTGGGACTCCCCCATGTATGGTGTCCTGTTCGAGTCCTACATGCTGGTCCTACTGTTTCTGGTGCCTGTCGGTGTCATGGTGGTATCTTACACAACCATTTGCATGGAGCTGTCCAGGGGTACCAAGTTCCGACGTCAGGCCACCAGCACATTGTGAGTTGTTGCCGTATTGTCATACAGTAGTTGTCAATATATTTGATCATTTTCATTCAGTTATACAGGCGTGTATTTATGTATTGTCATCAGGAAGTTTTCAATATATTTGATAATTTTCATCCAATTATACAAATGTTCCGGTCTCTCTGGCCGAGGAGTTACACGACTTTCTCCGTAATCCTGTTTATTCACGCAGGGTCTCGCAGCGCGCGAGAATTGGAAGCGATTCTGCCCGCGCTGATGACTTGCACGATAACTGAGCCGGCCGCTCAGAAAGCAATGGCAAACTACTGAACGTAATCTTGCCAAGAAATCAACAATCAGCTGAAAGATGCTGATGTTGACAGCGATGTCCTGTAAAGGATATGCAAACATTTTATACAGATGTGTGTTGCTGTCTTGTCATCATGAATTTGTCTAGTTTCAATAAATTTGATAATTGTTATCCAATTATACAAGTGTATGTTGTTGTATTATAAACACAGTTTCCTAGTTTCAACATATTTGATCATATTCACATACGCCCTTCGCCCTCCAATCAAAGTGGAGTGCCCGTTTAACCCTCCAATCAAAGAGTGGGTGCCCATTTAACCCTCCAATCAAAGTGGAGTGCCCGTTTAGCCCTCCAATCAAAGAGTGGGTGCCCATTTAACCTTCCAATCAAAGTGGGGTGCCCATTTAGCCCTCCAATCAAGGTGGAGTACGCGCTTAACTATCCAATCAAGGTAACGTCATACAATTGAGCAGAAAGACCCAAGTTCACGGTAGTTGGCAGAGGAGACACTGGCTACGGTGAACGAACAGTATGGTCCCTGGCAAGAAAGAAAGCAGACACCTAGACAATTAGATAACAGTCGGCTCTGTGGCGAAGGATTACGGAGGCAATTCTTAATCCCGCATACCACGTTCGAAACACAGCTACGGGCAATTTGGAAGCAGACAACCTCGCGTTGGTTTTCATTTAGTGATATGAGTCCCGGTTGTTCGGAAAACAATGGCAAACTACTGAACGTAAACTTGCCAAGAAATCACAACCAGCCAAGAATGGTGTTGAATGCGACGCACTATAGAGGATATACAACTAACTTGGACAACTATAGTAAGCAAAACCATCTTGGAGAATGACTTTTGCGGGGGTAACGTTCAGCATAGGACACGCTACTAGAAGACACAATGGCAACTGGTTTATGGTAGTATTTATCCAGAACAACAAGGACCGGGTTCTACGGTGAGACATGAGCGCCTACGCCAGTTGGCAATGTACATTATGATGATGACCGGTGTTATGGGACTGGGTCAGTCTTGGCGCACGTGATCCCTAGACAGCGGGTTTCACCAAAAGGGAAATTTGATTCCAGGATCATTGGGCAAACGATATTGTTTTTGGTAGGATCTTATGCCTGACGTTTCATCAATATATCCTTGTCCTTGCACGATAGAAACAGAGTTCGTATGTTACTAGAACCAGTTTTAACACACGGCTGCGAGTCCTGGACAATTAGTACACAGGCGAAAAATCTCTGCAAGCCTTGGAGATGTGGTTTTATAGAAGAATGCTTAAAATTAATTGGACTGTCAAAATGAGCAATCTGGACATTTTGAAGGAAGCTAAGTCGCAAAAACAACTCATCACAAACATCAGAAAGAAGCAGACGTAACTGTTTATTCACATTATGAGAGGACAAAACATGAACATGTGACAACCGGAAAGATGTGTGGAAAGAGGGATAGAGGTAGAAGACGTGAGAAAATTCTTTGACAGTCTTGTGTCATGGCAAGGAAGGGAGTCAAAACACGAATTGATCCATGTCGTCGGAGATCGCAATTTATGGAGAAGCATGATCGCCCACGCCATCAGGAAAGGCATTAGATGATGTATACCTGTCGTTTCTATCTTCTCTATCCCTTCTGATCTTGACTTTCAGGTTAAGACCTGTTTCTCCCGTCGTGTCTGTTCTTCCTGTCGTGTCCATCTATACATACATGCATTTAACTGTGTTAAACAGGTACTTCCTGTCGTGTCCATCTATACATAAATGCATCTATCCGTGCTAAACAGGTCCTCGACAACATACAGAGGATACGCAAGCCACAGAGGAAGACACGGGAACTGTGGGACGGCGATCCAAACTACAGAAAGTTGCAGGGACAGCATGCTGCACAATAGACACAAGGAAAGAATGGACCAGGAAAAGATGAAGGTAAGTCAACAACTAAGAATCGGAGTAAAGATAATAATGTTACTTTTCTAAAGTGCGGATAATGTCGCAAATTCTTATTGCCGCCTGCGTGAAAGGTAAAGTATACAGTCTCATCGTGTACTTTAAAATAGCAAATACGATGATTAAAATGGTGTAAACAGGTGTTCTTTTCTTAATAGGTGAGGACCCCTCTCACGTCATGACGTGTATTGGGTATACGGTGTTAGGGTAATATTCTGGAACTAATCAGCACGTGATGGGCAAGGTATGTTCACTAAATGTACCTGCGCAAAATAGAGGGAATAATATAGTATGACGATCGCCAATATGGAGATGATGAAAAGAACTTGACAAATACCAATGAACTAGAGAAAGCTAGACAAACACCAGTGAGCAATTAGATGAGAAAGGGTGCTGGCGATGGAAAGGCCATGAATTTAGAACACCCGAGAATAGTATAATATGAAAAACCTTATCTGGAACCGACGGTCCATAAGAAACAGAGGGAGACATAAAAACCCATGTAGAAGAGAAGTAGAATCAGAGGAAGACATAAACATCCGTGTAGAAGAGAAGGAGAACAGGAGGAGGACATGAAAACCCATGTAGAAGAGAAGTAGAAACAGAGGAGGACATACAAATTCATGTAGGAGAGAAGTAGAAACAGAGGAAGACATAAAAACCCATGTCGATGAGAAGTAGAAACAGAGGAAGACATAAAACCCCATGTAGATGAGAGGTAGAAACAGAGGAAGACATAAAAACCCATGTCGATGAGAGGTAGAAACAGAGCAAGACATAAAAACCCATGTAGATGAGAGGTAGAAACAGAGGAAGACATAAAAGCCCATGTAGAGCAGAGGTAAAAACAGAGGAAGACATAAAAACCACGTAGATGAGAAGTAGAAACAGAGGAAGACATAAAAGCCCATGTAGAGGAGAGGTAAAAACAGAGGAAGACATAAAAACCCATGGATAAGAGAAGTAGAAACAGAGGAAGACATACAAACGCACGCAGAAGAGAAGTAGAAACGGAAATGAACAGTATAGACAGGGAGGACAATATGGAGGATATGGACAGGGCTGCTTGGCATAGCTAAAGATTGTAGAGTTTGGAATGAGCTGGTTTAGGTCCTGTGCACCAATTGGGGATAGAGGGTAGATACGAATATTCCAGGGAAAGGCCAGACGGACACGTACTCAGGCTGCAGCTGGTACCATTAATACTTGGACTTTTCGCTACCTGTTAAAGATGAGGACGCATTAAGTTATGGAATGCCCCGATGCTGTGATGTCTCTTGACATAACTCAACTCTTTTGATGAAATATACAATGTTTCCATGAATTTTTAGAATCCCAGTGGTCGGTCAATTTGTTTGTTTTGTCCGTCTCAATTTCACTGACAAGACGTCACGCACATCATTTCTGTTATTGTGGCTATTGTGGCGGTATTTGGGATTTATTTAAAGTGGGCAGATAAATGACGGATCCGGGTATATAAAATTAACTCTTGCTGTGAAAGCGCATTCATCCAGCGTAAATATGAAAATCATGTAAAAGTGAGTGTTTGATTGGGAAAGTAGTTAAACCCATATCAAAATTATATTGGACGTGTCTTCAACACAGACAGCAACAAACAGACCTGAGTTTGTGAGCTTGAAATCGGATTAGAAAATAAAAACTGTAGTGAAGAGGTCCATAAAGTCATAGACTTGCTGTTGATTATTTTCTGCTGTATGTATACTGATGTGAAAACACAATTTCATCACGAGTGAATGTTTATAGTGCAATACATTTCCTCATTGTATTGGAGTGTTCTATAGGTCATTATTACATGCGGTCTAACACTAGACACCATATAACCACAAGAAGAGCTTGGGTCAACTCATGGCAGACAGCGATCTTTACTTTTCCCTTACAAATAATATCTGGTACCAATTTTATGAAGCTGGCCGATTCAATCTGGTCGTTAAAACATTCGGCTGCCCCATGGATCAACCCCGTACCATCATGTTAGGTGAATGCCCAAACCGCTAAACTGCGACCAGTAACAAAGTATTTAGTGGGTTCTAAAGCATAGGCCTAGATGTGTATAAAACAAGAGCCATTGGCCGTGACATAAAAATGTCCCATATTTCTAAAGCTGCCTGGTATTGGTAACGTTCCTGCTATGCCGAGGTTACCACAGACTTAAACTAGTTTCTATAGTTAATAGTAGTTATGTTTTGAAAGATTCACCATCCGATGTCACTGTTTAGTGGTAGTAATATTAAGTGGTCGGTTTTAGGAATTCTTCACGTTTTTATTGATTTGTTTGGACGAGTTGTCCCTTATTGTCACAAAATTGTCACTGGAATCACTTTTTTCATCTTAGATGATCTTCGTCATCATCACCATCATCATCATCATCATCATCATCATCATCATCATCATCTTCTTCTTCTTCTTCTTCTTCTTCTTCTTCTTCTTCTTCTTCTTCTTCTTCTTCTTCTTCTTCTTCTTCTTCTTCTTCTTCTTCTTCTTCTTCTTCTTCTTCTTCTTCTTCTTCTTCTTCTTCTTCTTCTTCTTCTTCTTCTTCTTCTTCTTCTTCTTCTTCTTCTTCTTCTTCTTCTTCTTCTTCTTCTTCTTCTTCTTCTTCTTCTTCTTCTTCTTCTTCTTCTTCTTCTTCTTCTTCTTCTTCTTCTTCTTCTTCTTCTTCTTCTTCTTCTTCTTCTTCTTCTTCTTCTTCTTCTTCTTCTTCTTCTTCTCCTTCTTCTTCTTCTTCCTCTTCTTCTTCTTCTTCTTCTTCTTCTTCTTCTTCTTCTTCTTCTTCTTCTTCTTCTTCTTCTTCTTCTTCTTCTTCTTCTTCTTCTTCATCATCATCATCATCATTCTCATTCAGACATCTTCTTCTACTTCTTCTTCTTCTTCCTCTTCTTCTTCTTCTTCTTCTTCTTCTTCTTCTTCTTCTTCTTCTTCTTCTTCTTCTTCTTCTTCTTCTTCTTCATCATCATCATTCTCATTCAGACATCTTCTTCTACTTCTTCTTCTCCTTCTTCTTCTTCTTCTTCTTCTTCTTCTTCTTCTTCTTCTTCTTCTTCTTGAACGTGGGCAATAAGGAGACAAGCTGAAAAAACATCTAACGGCAGTGGAAATGTGGTTTCTGAGGTAAGGAGACAAGCTGAAAAAACATCTAACGGCAGTGGAAATGTGGTTTCTGAGGAAAATGCAAATTATATTATGGACAGGCAGAAAAACAAATAAGCAAGTCCTGCAAGAAGCATATTATAACAGTAAACTGATTAGAAAAATTAGACGTATACAGTCAAATAATTTCCGTGCATGTTGTAGAATAAATAATTTAGAGAACTTGGCGACAACTGGCAAGATTGAGAGATAAAGAGCAAGGGGAGGGCAGAGAGGTAAATATCTGGATGTCCGAGCAACATGACATGGTCTAGATAAACACACAGAGTTAATCCACGACTTGTAGATCAGCACGTAGATAATCTACCCCACGACCAAGTGGTGCATTCCCTGCAGGCCTATCAGCTTGTGCATTCCCCGCACTCAGGCATGGCCAGGGCAAAATATCCATACAATTATCATAGCCTGTGACCTCTGAAGCGAGGATAGCCATTCCAAGCGAAACATTCCTTTCTCTACCTTAATAAGCATACTCACTGAGTCGGTAATTAATGCAATGTGTGTTGCAGTGGTCTCCTCTTACCTACGGAATGCCGCTGTTACTGCTTCCACCTCCATTCTCATGCTGGAGGTCGTAGTCTTATATGCCAGACTACTTTTTCAAGCATCACCCTTCGCGATGAAACCCCAACCACTTCGTCTGTTTCTCACCACTGACCCATCGATCTAGATCACTATGTCACCTTGATGTGTGTTACTCTGGATCATTTGTTGCAACTTAACCTCTGTGCGGCCTGCTGCCCATTTTCTGCACTCACAACCTAGTGTTACTATCACATACAGCCCAATAATAGGTTCCTGCCTCAGAACACTTTTATCTGCAAGGCCTTGGACATTAAGGTGTCTTTCCTACCTCTAACCATGAGCAAATGGAATTGATTAAGCGTCTTTTAATAAAAGCTGCGCACAATTGCTGTCAAAAACGTAATCAACACATTTTAAGAACGAGTGTTCTTGTTTTTGTTTTTCAAATGTTTGATCGATTCTGATTTCAAATTAACACTGCGTGAAAACACTTCCCAAGGGGCGTTAACTGCGTTACTTCTGTCAGAGTGCACCCGGGGACTTAATTATAGTCTGTTGGATATACAAGTAATCTCTGTAATGACCCGTTGTCTATGACAACCAATCTGTTATTTACATGTTGTTTCTTCTTCTTGAGTGTGGCAAAGACGATGTAATTCTATCTCAAGGGCACGGGAACTACAGAGATTGCACCAAGTACTTTAGTGAACATTTTCATTGATAACGGTCGCTGATTGTAATGGCAATATGGTTAGTTATTTACAAATACTGTGCAGAATGTGCAGTCAAGCTGAAAAACATCTGATGGCTGCAGAAATGTGTTTTCTGAGGAGAATGCAAAGAATACCATAGATAGACAGAAAAACCAATGACCAAGTGCTACAGGAGACAAATGAAAATCGTAAATTGATTAGAGAAATTAGACGTAGAAAGTCAAAAATTTTTCGACATGTTAGGAGAAGAAATAGATTGGAGAACTTAGTGACAACTGGCAAGATCGAAGGGAGCAGACCAAGGGGAAGACCGAGAGGAAAATACCTGGATGGCTTGGCCACATGGCATGGACGAGACAGGAAACAGGAACACTGATCCACGATGCTGGTGATCGAGTGAAATGGCGAGTCATGACCGCCCAATCTTTCCGGCATGGCATATTGACTGATTAACTTTACAGAACGTCGCAGACGGCTATTTATGATTTCTTGGCAAGATTACGTTCAGTAGTTTGCCATTGCTTTTTTAACGATCGGCACTCATGTCACTTTATGAAAACCAACGCAAGAAGGTCTGCTGCCAAATAGCCCGAAGTGTGTTTAGAACGCGGTATGCCGAATTATGCATTTCTTCAGCAACCCTTTCACCGCAGTGACTTCATAGTAACAGAATATTTATGAAGCCAGCGTATTTAAGTAATAGTAATACGAATGGTAGAAAAATAACTGTGAATTGTAAAGTATGTTATATATCGGTATATATAGTTATAGCTCAATCATAAAAGCTTTCTACTTCTTCCTCTTCATTATGAAGCCACAGACTAACAACATATTGAACTTCGAAGACATTGCACAGAACAATGAAACGTTTAACATCTTATAATTGATCGTTCCAACCAGGAATGCGATTCACAATCATGGGCGCTCATTACTTGTAATGTATGTTTAATGACTTGTAAAATACGTTTAATGACTGTGCAGTGCTTGAAAATATTGCCGGTCCAAGTTTAGTATTTATCTATTATCTTGCATGAACTTTACAGAGGATGATTACAAAACTTGGACCGGCAATATTGTAAAAAGAAACTGCACAGTCATTAAAAATACACCCTTTATATTACAGAAATTTTCTGTTTTGAGAAAAAGAATTCTCCAGCGTGTATTAATAGTGTACACAAATATTTTTATCATCATCCTCATGTGTCATATTATTTGGTCTCGAGGGTTTTTGTTTTACGATGTCTGGGGGTCTCTGGAGGTCTAACCTCCGACCTGTTCCGAGCTCTCCAGGCTCATTCATATAATTTTGTCTATGGGTCTAAAGAACATCTCAATGCTATTTAATTATAACTCAATCATACAAGCTTTCTACTTCTTCCTCTTCATTATGAAGCCATAGACTAACAACACATTGAACTGCGAAAGCATTGCACTGAACAATTAAACGTTTAACGGCTTATAATTGATCGTGCCAACCAGGAATGCGATTCACAATCATGGGCGCTCATTAAAATCAGTTCTAAAGTATTCTGATTTAACTTAAAAATACAATAACTCTGACGGCAATGTGGCTCACCATCGAGAATTTCCGGTTTTTTGAGTTTTCACTCCAGGTATTTGAGCTCCAGGTGTCTCAGCTCTAGGTATCTCAGATCTAGGTGTTTCAGCTCCAGGTGTCTCAGCTCCATGTGTCTCAGCTCCAGATGTCTCAGCTCCAGGTGTCTCAGCTCCAGGTGTCTCAGCTCCAGGTGTCTCAGCTTCAGGTGCCTCAGCTCCAGGTTTCTGAGCTACAGGTATTTCAGCTTCAGGTGTCTCAGCTCCAGATGTCTCTGCTCAAGATGTCTCAGCTCCAGGTGCCTCAGCTACAGGTGCCTCAGCTACAGGTGTCTCAGCTACAGGTGTCTCAGCTACAGTTGTCTCAACGCCAGGTGTCTCTGCTCAAGGTGTCTCAGCTCCAGGTGCCTCAGCTACAGGTGTCTCAACTCTAGGTTCTCAGGTCCAGGTGACTCAGCTCTAGGTGTCTCAGCTCTAGGTATCTGAGCTCCAGGTGTCTCAGCTACAGGTGTCTCAGCTCCACGTGTCTCAGCTACAGGTGTCTCAGCTCCACGTGTCTTAGCTCCAGGTGTCTCAGCTACAGGTGTCTCAGCTCCAGATGTCTCAGCTACAGATGTCTCAGCTCCAGGTGTCTCAACGCCAGGTGTCTCAGCTCTAGGTGTATCAGCTCCAGGTGTCTCAGCTCCAGGCGTCTCAGCTCCAGGTGTCTCAGCTCTAGGTGTCTCAGCTACATGTGTCTCAGCTCTAGGTGTCTCAGCTCCAGGTGTCTCAGCTACAGGTGTCTCAACTTCTGGTAACGCTTTTTTTGAGTCTTTTCAAATGTCCGCTTGCCGGCTCTGTGGCGAGGGGATTACAGACGCATTTTGTAATCCTGCCTACCACGTTCGAAACACAGCTGCGGGCGATTTGGCATCTGACCGCCTTGCGTTGATTTTGATGGTAATCATATGAGTACCGATCGTTCAGAAAGCAATGACAAACTAATGAAAGTAAACTTGCTAAGAAATCACAAACAGACAAAAATGCTGGAGTTGATTGCAACGTTCTGTAAATAATATGCGAACTAACTGTTTTTGTTCAACGCCTTCGTTAAATGTCACGTGAGGCCCGTTTAACGTGTGCGCCGCGATTAACTCACAAGGGCACTACTTGGCTCCTGTATGCTGGTGTTGGCGTCCATGTGTTTCCATAGATCTCGGTTGCTGTTATTCTTGATCAGTTCTATTTTTGATAGTCCTCCATGCCACTCTCGTAGCCCATACAACATCATTTCTCTCTTAGAGCCGAAAGATTAGAAAGGCAGAATGTCAGACGGGTCTGCGTGACCAATTCTTAACCCTATGAAAATAAAATTCGTTCGTTCGATTTGTTTGTTCTTGCGTCTTCTACCGCTGATCGTTCCAATCTTTCCGATATTTTCCCGTGGCTCTCTTCCCATCACATGACAGAAGAACATTGTCTTTTTCTTAACGAGATTCGTATATAACGTCCTGTTTTCATTATCATTTTCCGGGCACTCAGGTTTAGTTGCTCTTGCAGTTCAGGGTATTGGCAACGTTTGACTCAGAAATCACATCTCCGTTCCCTCCTAGTTCTTAATTTGTTGGTATGAATAAAAATAGTGGAACTGCGGTAAAGCTGTGGAAATGTAAACAATATGAAATAACACTAAGTAATACAGCTTTATCCGGCTCCCTGGCCTAGGTGTTAAACGAATTTCTCCGCAATCCCTTTTATCCACTTAGGGTAACGCAGCGCGCGAGAATTGGTAGCGGTTCTCGCCGCGTTGGTGACTTGCGGGATATATGAGCCGGCCTCTCAGAAAGCAATGGCAAACTACTGAGCGTAATCTTGCCAAGAAATCAACAACAGCGGTAAAATTCGGTTATTGACAGCGATGTCCTGTAAAGGATATAAGGAAAAAACATACAGCTTTACAGACCACAGCTACGAACAACACAGGATCTTGCGGCGACTAGCCTTCATCAGCAAACAATTACATACACCAAAACAATATACAGCAACGGGGAAGACACGACGGTTACTAAATCAAGGCATAAGAACGGGATGAGAAGAATGGAAATATGAACAAATGAGAACAATAAAGAGAAAATGGAAAACAATTTTTTAATGTGCTACTTATCTCAGACTCCCAGTCTGTGATACTGATGAGTATCACAACGGGGATTCTGTGATAAGTAGCAAATTGTTTTGCACACTGTTACTTCTTCGTGGAGTGTTTTACTGGAAGACAGACAGACCGAAGTTGGGATCCAGGTGTGGCCACAATTGTTTTCTGTATTTATAGTGTTGAGTATGTAATTTAATCTCTGCTTCTTTCCTCTACTTCTACATGAGCCTATCAATATTTGTGAATTAATTTCTCATGCAATGATAATACGGACCTGGGGCAAAGAAACCGAGAAAATAAAGTGAAACCAGAAAAAGAGCTTCTGAAATAGGCAGACATGGATAGATGTTGCAAGCTCCACGGGTGACTTTCTTGCTGTATAAAAATCAAGTAAACAACACGAGATGTAGACAGGAATTGAGAAAGAGAGATAATTACAACTTTAACAGCAAGCACGCGCTGGAAGCCAAAGTAAAACACACACAAAAAGCGTTGAAATAAATAGAACGAACAGAAAGGCGGTAGTTCTGCACAAAAGGATTCTTGAATTATCCAACCAGAACCTGGCAAATGGAATGACAGCGAGGTGTGAATTAAAGTAGTGGAAACACGTGATAATTAGATCGTAATACATTATTAGTGGCTATTGGGTTAATA
>JACEFZ010013299.1:160000-197500 GCA_014155875.1 Cepaea nemoralis
GGAACAATTTATAGAGATGATGGTGTGCGCGTGACAACAGACAAAGAGAAAGGGGAGGCGTTTCTCCAGAGATTTTTAGAGCAAACCAATCATAATGATTCGGACTCCAAGGATGCAGTTAGAGAGGTGTTATCTGGCACCACGAAGAATATGCAGTATGAAGACATCATACGGATGGAAGATGTTAAACACATTTTGAAAAAGGCAAAAGACACGGCACCAGGGCACGATGGGGTCTGGTATGGCCACATGAAGGGTTTGAGAGATGCAGACCTGGAGGAAATGACCGACTGCTTTAACCAGAGCATTAGGACAGCATCAGTACCGCAGGATTGGGTGCACAGCTATCTAATCCCTCTCCCAACACTATTCAAGGATCATTCAAAGCTTAGCGGCTTTAGAATCATCACCCTTCAAAATACATTTGGGAAGGTTCTAGAGAAGATAGACGCTGTCAAGCTGCAAGAGTTTTTGGAAAGGGGGAAGCTTCTTCCAAGAGGCCTGGGGAGATACAGGCCAGGAAAAGATACCTGGTCAAATGCAGCCACTTTTGCCTTTGACGTTTAAGAGGGGTTCCAGAGTAGACAAGAAACGATGGCGGCAGCACTTGATCTCGAGGATGCGTACAATAGAGTTCGATATGATATTTTGATGACCGCACTGATGGAGAAGGGGGTCAATCCCTGGTTGGTGAACTGGATAGCAGCCGTCCTGCATTCTCGTCGGGTTGCTCTCCGTCTGGGTGCATGGACCTCAGAGCCACATATTTTAACCCCGGGACTGCCACAGGGATCTGCAGTCTCACCGGTGCTCTTTAACGTGTATACGAGCAAGATTGCAAACCTAGAAGCACCAGGGGTTGGAAGAATACTAACATTTGCAGATGATATTCTTGCATATAGGCAGGGGAGAGATAGGGAGCAAACAGCCCAGGAGTTACAGGCGACAGTAGATAAAGTGATTGACTGGTGCACAGAAATGAGTGCTGTCATCCACCCGGAAAAGGCGGCTGTTTTGTGGTGCTCTCTGGACAACAGGATTGTGAGAGCTGATGTCCCAAGCCTCGCGATAGATGGTAGAAATGTCAGCAGAGAGAACAAACTGAAGTATCTGGGGATCACATTTGACAGGAGCCTATCCTTCAAGGACCATGTGGAGACGGTTGTGACAAGATCTCAAAAGGGACTCAGTGCACTTAAAACTATGGCTGCAATGGACACAGAGCAGAGAATGCTTTTCACACTATACCAGCACTTGATCCTCTCAGTAATTGATTATGGATTAGGACTGCTCACTGTCTCAGAGAGTCAGCTAGTGAAGTTAGAGCGCATACAGAACGAAGCTGTGCATGTCATTCTGGGATGCACCAGAGACACCCCAGTAGTGTGTATGCGTTACATCCTTGGTCTGCCGACTGTTGCTGGTAGGCTCAAGGTGATGCAGGCGAAGGCATACCTCAGAGTAGCTGCAGACACAGACCACCCACTGCATGAGGCGCTGGACGCAGTTAAGGGTCAGCGACTGGTAAGAGGGAAATCATGGATGGCTCAGGCGGAGGATACGATCAGACAGGTGTGTCCCTTGGAGACCATTAAGAGAGGAGAGGAGTGGGTCAGAGTGCCAGCGGAGGAGTCAGACTTGTGCAGATTTATAATCACATTAAGCCGGGAGTGCAGGGAGTGGCCAGCAGGGGCCACGGAAGTGGAAATCCAGCAACTAATTCAGGACAATGCTCACTCAGGTGATGTGATTATCTACACAGATGGTTCGGTGTCAAGAGGTGAGAGAAGTGGCTGGAGGTTCATAGCCAAAGCTAATGGTCGATGTTTGGTGCAGGAGAGCCTAGCATATGATACCACAACATCCAGCTTAAGAATGGAGGTGGAGGCAGTCACTGCGGCTCTCCACTGGATGGGGAATACAACACACACACACATATTGTGATTGTAACTGACTCAGAAAGCATGCTGATGAGGGTTAGGACGGGAAGGCTTCGTGCGGATTGTCTTGTTTCGCTTCGGAGGTCACGGGTGACAAGCATCGCCTGGATCTTTTCTCCGGGGCATGCCGGTGTGCTGGGAAATGAACATGCGGACAGAATGGCAGGCTCTGCAGAACTTGGTGGGGTATTGATACATGGCAAGGCAGACGTGGTTGCGGCCTTGTGGGAGCACGTATACACATCGGAGGAGCAAATGGATCACCATGGTCTGGCAAGAATGAGACAGCGAGAAGTGACGAGGGGATCTGGCCGACGCTCAACGCTCATAGGAAAGGCGAGACGGACATATAATCAGATTGCTACTTGTATTATTGATGTTGGAACTCTTCGCTGGCTGCTGAGGATGGGGACGGAGCGCTTATGGGAATGCCCCGAATGCTGTGATGTCGATTCCTAAATCAATCAATCAATCAATCAGTTACAATTATATCTATCTGTCAAATTTGGATAACTGTGTTTAATTGTCAGCGATCAGAACCATGATATCAGCGTCTCGCTGGCTGTTTACATAATGTCGGCCAACTGATAATAATGACATGTCTTGTGTGGATATCATTGTCTGACATGGAGGATCTCATTGTCTGACATGGAGGCTCTCATTGTCTGACATGGGGGTCCAAGGAGGATATCATTGTCTAACATGGATGATCTCATTGTCTGACATGGGGGATATCATTGTCTGACATGGATGATCTCATTGTCTGACATGGATGATCTCATTGTCTGTTATGGAGGATCTCATTGTCTAACATGGGGGTCCATGGAGGATCTCATTGTCTGACATGGGGGTCCATGGAGGATCTCATTGTCTGACATGGATGATCTCATTGTCTGACATGGGGGTCCATGGAGGATCTCATTGTCTAACATGGGGGTCCATGGAGGATCTCATTGTCTGACATGGGGGTCCATGGAGGATCTCATTGTCTGACATGGATGATCTCATTGTCTGACATGGGGGTCCATGGAGGATCTCATTGTCTGACATGGATGATCTCATTGTCTGACATGGGGGTCCATGGAGGATCTCATTGTCTAACATGGGGGTCCATGGAGGATCTCATTGTCTGACATGGATGATCTCATTGGCTGACATAGAGGATCACATTGTCTGACATGGAGGATCTCATTAAGAACAATTCTACATTTTAAAATGCGTGTGTCCAAATGATATTGCCTTGAAACATGGCTGATAAGAAGTCTGAATTTCTAATGTATTTTGTCCAAAACCAACAGATGTTTCGTGATGCTATTGTCGAGATATAGCTGGCTTGTTTTCCTTCAGTGTTAATCCGCTTTGGTTGATTTATTAATCTCTGGTTTTTATTGAGTATGTTTATTTGAACCTCTAATTCCTCTGAAGCTTGTTGGGCCTGTCTTGGAATTATCTTTAACTGGTAACCTTTTTTCCCCGGGTCTTATATTAATTTTAGCTTAAAACATGCACCCGGGCTTCTTTTCGAGGATGTGTGTGTGTGTGTGTGTGGTGTGTGTGTGCGTGTGTGCGTGTGTGTGTGTGTGTGCGTGTGTGTGTGTGTTCAGATACAAACATCTACATTTATTCATGTACAAACTGTTATTTTTTTCATTTACTGCCAATATAGTACCTTGTGTTGTATGGCAGGGGTGTCAGTTACGAACCACATCAGTTCATTATCATCTGCGCACCAGTGGCGTCTGTACTCCGACTGGCCATTCGGCAAGTCTCTCATTCTAGCTGGCGATCTTAGCTAGGGATTGTTTTATGGGCATGTCTTATATTAAATTGCATCGTGAAAAAATCGTGCTAGGGCTTATTATAGGGGTAGGGTTTATTTTCGGGGAAACGCGGTACAGAACTGGTGTACCTATTTGTTGAAAAGACATTTTAATGACCGTGCAGACAAAAATGACATAGCTATAATTGATGACGATGATAGATGAAGATGATCATGACATATCAAATATTGTTGCTGTTGTTGTTGTCGTTCACTTATGCCGTAGGGAGGGGTTATTGTAGTTCCAGTGTCTGTGATTAGCGCTTTTCCTCCAATTTCATCTGTGATTCATTAGCAGCATTTCTCTAGGATCAAGCAAATTCTCTACCGGTTTCCTAGACGTGTCATAGGCTCCTGACCTACTTAACTCTACAGCAATTAATGAAAATGATAACCGCTAGAAAGATCAATGCGAGAGAAGAAAAGGCGGACAGAGAGAAATGTTGCTGGATGGACCAATATAGTAACATGGAGGGATATCATTAAGGTAGTTGATCCAGAACACCAAGTACAGTAATCTGTGGAGAATTATAAACTACTGTAGAACATTACAGTCTAGCGAGAACTAAGCCTCGGAGTGTTGGCGTAATCGCTAGGAAGCTACGCAGATAATTTAATGAGCGGACCGGGGAAAGTTTCCAAAATTGCTCTCGCCGTTCCCTGTTGCGTAGAGCTAAGAACTGACATAACTACACTCAGGACATTCCCATACGAGCTCCGTCCAATCGTTTTACAGCCAGCGAAGAGTCAGTCAGTAGGACACATAATAATGATAGCTCAAGATGACGATGACATAGTTAATGATGATGTTGTAGATGTCTGGGGATGAAGATGATATAGTTAATGATGATGATGTAGATGTCAGGGGATGAAGATGATATAGTTAATGATGGTGGTGTTGATGTCAGGGGATGGAGATGATATAGTTAATGATGGTGGTGTTGATGTCAGGGGATGAAGATGATATAGTTAATGATGGTGGTGTTGATGTCAGGGGATGGAGATGACTTAGTTAATGATGATGGTGTTGATGTCAGGGGATGGAGATGATATAGTTAATGATGGTGGTGTTGATGTCAGGGGATGGAGATGATATAGTTAATGATAATGGTGTTGGTGTCAGGGGATGGAGATAATATAGTTAATGATGATGGTGTTGATGTCAGGGGATGGAGATGATATAGTTAATGATGATGGTGTTGATGTCAGGGGATGGAGATGACATAGTTAATGATGGTGGTGTTGATGTCAGGGGATGGAGATGACTTAGTTAATGATGATGGTGTTGATGTCAGGGGATGGAGATGATATAGTTAATGATGATGGTGTTGATGTCAGGGGATGGAGATGATATAGTTAATGATGATGGTGTTGATGTCAGGGGATGGAGATGATATAGTTAATGATGGTGGTGTTGATGTCAGGGGATGGAGATGATATAGTTAATGATGATGGTGTTGATGTCAGGGGATGGAGATGACATAGTTAATGATGGTGGTGTTGATGTCAGGGGATGGAGATGACATAGTTAATGATGATGGTGTTGATGTCAGGGGATGGAAATGATATAGTTAATGATGGTGGTGTTGATGTCAGGGGATGGAGATGATATAGTTAATGATGATGGTGTTGATGTCAGGGGATGGAGATAATATAGTTAATGATGATGGTGTTGATGTCAGGGGATGGAGATGATATAGTTAATGATGATGGTGTTGATGTCAGGGGATGGAGATGATATAGTTAATGATGATGGTGTTGATGTCAGGGGATGGAGATAATATAGTTAATGATGATGGTGTTGATGTCAGGGGATGGAGATGATATAGTTAATGATGATGGTGTTGATGTCAGGGGATGGAGATGACATAGTTAATGATGGTGGTGTTGATGTCAGGGGATGGAGATGACTTAGTTAATGATGATGGTGTTGATGTCAGGGGATGGAGATGATATAGTTAATGATGATGGTGTTGATGTCAGGGGATGGAGATGATATAGTTAATGATGATGGTGTTGATGTCAGGGGATGGAGATGATATAGTTAATGATGGTGGTGTTGATGTCAGGGGATGGAGATGATATAGTTAATGATGATGGTGTTGATGTCAGGGGATGGAGATGACATAGTTAATGATGGTGGTGTTGATGTCAGGGGATGGAGATGACATAGTTAATGATGATGGTGTTGATGTCAGGGGATGGAAATGATATAGTTAATGATGGTGGTGTTGATGTCAGGGGATGGAGATGATATAGTTAATGCTGATGGTGTTGATGTCAGGGGATGGAGATGACATAGTTAATGATGATGGTGTTGATGTCAGGGGATGGAGATGATATAGTTAATGATGGTGGTGTTGATGTCAGGGGATGGAAATGATATAGTTAATGATGATGGTGTTGATGTCAGGGGATGGAGATGATATAGTTAATGATGATGGTGTTGATGTCAGGGGATGAAGATGATATAGTTAATGTTGATGGTGTTGATGTCAGGGGATCGAGATGATATAGTTAATGATGATGGTGTTGATGTCAGGGGATGAAGATGATATAGTTAATGATGGTGGTGTTGATGTCAGGGGATGGAGATGATATAGTTAATGATGGTGGTGTTGATGTTAGGGGATGGAGATGATATAGTTAATGATGATGATGTTGATGTCAGGGGATGGAGATGATATTGTTAATGATGATGATGTAGATGTCAGGGGATGGAGATGATATAGTTAATGATGATGGTGTTGATGTCAGGGGATGGAGATGACTTAGTTAATGATGATGGTGTTGATGTCAGGGGATGGAGATGACTTAGTTAATGATGATGGTGTTGATGTCAGGGGATGGAAATGATATAGTTAATGATGGTGTTGTTGATGTCAAGGGATGGAGATGATATAGTTAATGATGGTGGTGTTGATGTCAGGGGATGGAAATGATATAGTTAATGATGATGGTGTTGATGTCAGGGGATGGAAATGATATAGTTAATGATGATGGTGTTGATGTCAGGGGATGGAAATGATATAGTTAATGATGATGGTGTTGATGTCAAGGGATGGAGATGATATAGTTAATGATGGTGGTGTTGATGTCAGGGGATGGAGATGACTTAGTTAATGATGATGATGTAGATGTCAGGGGATGGAGATTGTCATCAAGCGATGCTACAGGCATTCAGGGATAAACTTCTCTCGCACCACACAAAAAGATTTGTCAGTCGTACGAGAGGAATTGATTACACATTTTATTGCCACTGGCTCTTACAATACATAAATGCACAAAAACTGTCTCTAATGAATCACACATGAATACACAGAACTTCCTATCTCTAGTCGTCCCTAGCCCTACTGCTAAATCTATCTATTCACTTAAAGAAAGACGCATCGACTCTAAGCGATGTGTCCGCTACGAAGTCCGTCCCCTGTCTGACAATCCTCCTGCGTCCTGATTACACAGCACGCGGAGGGTCTTCATGCGCACATCGGCTTTTGCGTGCTACATCATTCCACACGCTTAGAGTAGTAAGCCTACTCTTGAGTTCTATTCCAAGTTCTTGGTGTCTATCACGTTGAGGTGATTACACCGTGACCAGAGTGCTTACCCTCTGGTTGACACTTACGTGTCTCATGAGAGAACTGCTGATAGTTCTCCTCCCTATCTACTCACTACACCTACCCTGCCCTCTTGTTGGGGCACTGGGTTACCTCTAATCTACTTGAGGTAGACCACTCATTCAGGGTGGTCTTCCCTCCTATGTATTCTAGTCTTTGACACTACACCCTCCCCTCCTGTGTTGCGTTACAAACTTTGACTCATGGTTGTGACGCAAGAGGTTTCTAAAAATTAGTGTGTCTAATTTTTTTCAAAGACTACTGATAACTTGGTTCTGGGTAACTCAATATACCTCTACTGACTAATGTCACAATGTAGTATTACTTTACTTGGCTACTGGTGATCGCCACAAACTTGCCTGGTTGGCGTGAGCCCTCTTCTCAATCGCGATATTATATTTATTAGAGGTTTGTCTGAACCGGACCATTGTCTTTTAAGACCTGCCCTCAAATAGCAAATTAACTCACTACCCATACAAAGTTGACTTTCTTATGATCAACACACGAATTGCTTCATGTCCCCCCATATAATATTAAACAACCCTTGCACAAGCTGTGTGCGACAGGCTTTACCTATCTCGCTTCTGCGTGTAAAGTTATCTTTCATTGTTAAGTTAGTGTTTCGCAGTCTATTGTGTCCCCTGACTCGGAGTTATCTCCCCTTGTTCTAAAAAATGTATGCACTTTACATGTTTGTTTTCCTGGTTGTTTGCGTGTTTGGATGTATAATTTACCTTCTAACATGTGTGTCTTTTTATACTTTCTATGGAAGTTAGTTTTCAAGTGCCATAATCCGGTTAAATGTGGCCACAAATAAGTGTATAACACTAATTCGTGACTACGTTTCCGTCTTATGAGACTTAAAATATTTTCCCTAAGGTCTAATGTAATTATGGCTAACAGAAAACTACACACAACACATTCGAGACAGCATATTTCAACACTGAAAGCAAACGCTTGACGCAGACAAATAATAAAAGTCGCGTTGAGCGGCAGAAAAAATCCGCTGGTTGTCTTCACTCTCCATTCTATATTTTCCATTTTCTCTCACTTTCACACTTCTGTCACACCTCTTTTATTCTCCCATTTATTTTTAAAGAAAAATTATTTAAAAACCTTGAAGTGACACTGTACAAGTTTGGCTCAGTTTGAAAAGAGTTGAGCTTAATGACTGTGCGTAACTTACTGCACGAGTCATGTATTTACAAAATATTTACATGGATGAAGTAGGGTTGATAGTTTGTACCCTGATAATACTAAATACTACATTCTACTGAAATATTAATACTAATTCTATAAATATATATATTCTAATTTGTTGCACAAAATTAACCTAATTTAAGGGAAGTAATCTAACTAACTAAAAATATGACAATGATGTGAGATGAGTTATGTACCTTTTTGTCTGCTTCTAAACTGAGTAATGTGAATTTTTAAATGGTAAACAAAATTATAAATAATGGGTTATTTTAAAAAAAATGTTTTAATGTCTAAATGAAACGATATGATTGATATTTTTACTATGCATGATGTAAATGATGTATGTTCAAATGTATCCTATAAGGTATAAACTACTTTTAATCCTGAATGATGAGGTTGTTAAAGTGTTCATCAAGATGGAATGAAATAAAGTGAAATGAAATGAACTAACTGGTACTGTTTCTATCTTAACTTTTTATACTCGTCTTTAATTAGCTATTATTAAATTTAAAGTTACTATCCTAAGTAAATGGGTAACTTAGTGATTTATCTAAACCACACAAAAAAATCTATCATATTCCCTAATTCTATTCTAAATCTATATTAAAGTAACTAATCTAACTATAATTTCTCACTGTATTAAAAACATGTTATAATACATATCACAATATAATAAATATATATACATAGTATTTAACTACCTCAGGTTAGTGGTAGCCATAAAGTTCAGAAATTGCTTTTGTTGGACACAGTTCATAGTTACACACTTGTCCTGGGTATATTAAATAGACTACACAGTCATACTAGTGTCTTATGGGTATTCTTCCACTTGTAGAGTCCGCTGGTGTCGTAGACATGTATATTCGTGTCTGTTATTTACGCATTGTTCTGACACTGTTCTTCCATGATTAACACAGGTGATTCACCGGAACACAAATGGAGCATAGTAAGTAACGAGTTGTCTATGTACACACGGTGATTCACTTGTTTTTGGAGCACAGTTCTTATTCTGCTGTCTATGGACACATGGTGATTCACTGTTATTAGCACACAGTCCTGATATGATGTCTATATATTACATAGGATATTTTACACAGGATATTTTAAGTGTACTAAATTACATTATCTTAGACTACATTTCATGTGGAGTATCAGGTATTTCTACCTCAGATGGTCGACTAAGGGTATCAGCAAGAATGTTGTCCCTACCCTTAATATGCTCTATACTAAAAGTATAATTTTGTAAGATTAACGACCACCTGTAGATGCGGTCATTGCGATGCACCCCACTTTGTATGACCGTGATTGGGGAGTTGTCGGTCTGTACTACGAAGTGATTACCCGCTAGAAATCGATGTAACTTCCTTACTGAATAGATGACACTTAGGGCTTCCAACTCTGATATGGAATATCTGGACTCAGCAGGTGTGATCTTGCGGCTCACGTAGCAAATTGGATGGAAGATGCCATCGTAAAACTGGTCTAGTACTCCAGCGATGGAGATCGTGCTGGCATCTGTCCTAAGATAATAAACGAGCCTAGGATTAGGCATACGCAGAATTGGTACATTACTAAATAGGAGTTTCAATTTTGACAATGCAGAAATTAATAATGCATCTTTGACATCTAATTTTACTGATGCTTTCAAGGCATTAGAAAATACACTTGTGATTTCGGCTAAGTTCGGTATGAACTTACTATAATAATTTACTAAACCTAAAAGGCTCCTGACCTGCTTCTTTGTTGTAGGCATGGTCAGGTTCATAATTTTAGTAACAATTCTATTGTCAGTTTTTAATTGTCCTTGTGAAATGACATGGCCTAAAAAATCAATTTCTTGTAGGCCCAGTTCAACTTTGCTAGGTTTAACAGTGAGACCGAAGAGTCGCAACCTATCGAAGACATGTCGGAGTTTCAGTAAGTGTGTTGTCCAGTCATCTGTATGGACACAAATATCATCTATATATGTCACCGTATTCGTCACTCCATGTAGTAAATCTCTAGTTAGGCGTACGAAAGTGGCAGGAGCGTTGCGAAGTCCGAAAGGGAGAAACCGCCACTCGTAAAGACCTAAAGGTGTTGAGAATACAGTAAGAGGGATGGATTGAGTCTGCATAGGGACCTGCCAATATCCCTTAGTAAGGTCTAATTTAGAGAAGATTTTTGAGGTGGACATATCAAGAATCAGATCTTCGCAGAAAGGAATTGGTTCTGCGTCGATCTCAGTGACATTATTGAGTTTTCTATAGTCCACACAGAGACGAATTGTGGAGTCCTTTTTCTTCACCAAGACGATTGGAAAGGAGTACTCAGATGTAGATTTCTGGATGATTCCACTAGCCTCTATATTAAGAATTTCCTTATTTAGACTTTCTCTGTAGCTAAGTGGGATAGAGTACGGCCTGCATTTGATAGGCTTTGAGTCCGAAAGAAGGATGGAGTGCTCGATCCTGTCCGTCCTACCTGGAATGTCGGAAAATATGTCCTTATACTCTGTCACTAATTCTAATGTCTGTCGTCGTTGCTCTTCTGTTAGTCCCGGTTCTAACCGTATACAATCTAATGTCGCAGTCTTGTCTACAATTGGAACAGGTAGTTCCATCCCGTCGTCGTCTACCTGATTCAGTACGGTGGTGGTGCTAAGTACGTTTTCTGTATGCTCACTAAGTGTATGCATATCGTCGTCCTTGCCAGTCTCGCTAACTAGTGTAGTTGCGTTATGTATGTCTGTCGTCTCATCAATAGGTGTGGGTGCATTAAGTTCGTCTGTCTCCAGTTTTGTCTCTTGTCGTGAAAAGTAGGGTTTCAACATGTTGATATGAAATATCTTTAAGTGTCCGTTTATCGATATTTCATAATCGACATCTGAAATTTTGCGTACCACTTTGAATGGCCCTTGCCATGAGGTCAATAATAAATTGCGTTTGTCTGGAAGTAAAAGCAGTATGTCTTGATCTAGTTCAAGATTAATAGTCCTAGCACCTCTATTTGCGTATTGGCGGTAGATTTGACCCTTCCTCTCCAAAGCTGCCTTGGCTATCATACACGATTTTATAATTTTATCGCGTGTTTCTGTTACCATCTCATAAGGTGTTTTAGGGGTTGGAATTTCAATCGCATTAGTTACTAACTGATGGTAAATTGTTAAGGGTCCACGTGGGTTAGCCCCGTATACTAACTCAAAAGGTGAGAAACCCGTGCTTGAATGGGGAATCTCCCGATAGGCGAACAGCACTGTTGGCAACAGTGTATCCCATTCGGATGGGTGTTCTGCTGTCACCTTAGCCAGCATATGTTTTAGGTCTCCGTTGATCTTCTCTACGATTCCATTGCTGGCTGGATGATAAGCTGTTGTAAAATGCTGTTTAATTCCTAACATTTTTGTAAGGGCTTGCGTTGCAGCCGATATGAATTAAGTTCCACGGTCGGATAAGATGGTACGTGGAAATCCGAATCGTGAGAACAAATGTTAAAATACATTGGCAATATCTTTGGAGGTGATGTATTTTAAAGCTACCGCCTCAACCCACCTTGAACATAGGTCTACTAGCGTTAAGACGAAGCGATTTCCTTTGCTGGACATCTGGTTCAGGGGTCCAACAATATCCACCGCCACACTCTCGAATGGTCTAGAGGCCAGTGTTGAAGGTTGTACCTCAGCTGTAGGATGTCTACCCTTACGTACTAGTTGTTGACAGACATTACATGACCGATAGAATAATTTTATGTCATCACAAAAACCCGGCCAGTAAAAATGAGCCTGAATTCTGGCCCTGGTTTTGTCGTATGCAAGGTGACCAGCAAACGGTGACTCGTGTGCAATCTTTAGCACAGTTTGGCGGTGTTGTACAGGTAACACCGTTTGCTGAATCTCATGGTTGTTGGTTGTATAATAACGAGTAAGAATCCCATTATTAAGCCTAAAGAACCATGATGCGTTTTTTGTTACTTTAGCTTTTTCTTTTAACAGTTTTAGATACGGAGACACACTCGGATCAGCTTTTTGCTGGTCTATAAACTTCTGTCTGGTGGTATCATCCGTCCCAGTTGGTGATAGCAACAGTAGTCTTTCCTCCTGTAGTGTGTCTTGGTGTTTAATAGTATCTGCTCTGTTTGTTGCATTTGCTGCATTTAATTTTTCCCATGCAGCTATTTCTTTATTAGTGCAATGCTTCAATTGGGGTAAGCATCCCAAAATTAAATCAGTACAAGGGTTATCTAAAATCGCACATGTAAAGGTACCAGCAAGGAAAGGAGTGTTTATATGGGCTCTTGCCAACGGGTAAATTTCAATATTACCCGAAAAGGTTCGGCATTTAACTGAGTCTCCTGTATAATCATTTGGATTCACAAATTCCTTTCTAAGACCGATAAGAGCGCTTCCACTGTCAAGCAAACATTGGCATGGTCTTTCATTCACCAGTGCATTGTGGAACACCAAATTGCCTCTGGAGGCTAATGCTGCATTTGCACTCTCAGTGGAGAATGGCACTGTGTGTCCACATTCTAATTTTCCGTCTGCATGAAATTGGTGACATCGCTCACAACTGTCAAAGCTCAAAATATCGTTTACACAACAAACATCTTCAGATTGGTTAAAAGGTAATTCATTCTCGACCTCGCACTCAGTCTCACTCTCACTATCAGAAGATGTATCAATTAACATTGCACTGTTGGCCTTCACTCTTTGACGGCCTAGGCATTTACTGGAATAATGCCCGTAGCAAGCACAGAAAAAACATTTAACCGCACGCCTGTATGCATTTCTCTTGTTTTGTTGTTTCTTAATGACCATCTCAAGATGTGTCGGATAGTTTGGTGATTTATCACACATAGCGTAAGTATCATGAAAAAGTTGGCAATACATACATTTAGGCAATTTTTGATCTTTCTTGTCGACTCTCTGATATGGTTTTTTATTGCTACGATAACTTTTAGGTTGGTCCTTAACAAAAGAGACTATTTCAGAGTCGATGTTTGATGTTTTAAAAACTTCCCTATTCGAGGAAAAATATGCGGAGCCTTTCTTCTCGAATTGTTGTATTGTTTCGATGTCTGACTGCTGAAGGAACTTAGCGAAAGGAGTTGGGACTGTGGATATAACTTTATCCATGGCTATTAAATTTTTAAGTTTTTCAAAGTCCTTTCCTATTTTTGCTGCATTAAGCCATCTATTCAGCACACTTTGGACATTCGAGACATAATCGATGAAGGTCTCACTTGGTTTTGGTTTTAAGTTAGAAAATTGAACTTGATACCCAGGGGCATCAAGTAAAAATTGTTGCATTACCCTATCGTGAATGTACTGATAGTTAGATCTAAGATCAGTTGGTATTGATTCAATAACTTTAAGGGGCTCCCCACTGAGGTTTTTCATGTAGATCATGGCCCACATATCGATTGGTACTTGATGGTATTTAAGCTGATATTCGACATTTTCTGTCCAAGCTGATATGGAATCTTCTTTACAGAATGGCTTAATAATATGTTTGTATTTATTAAGTTTATTCTCTTCTTGCTGACTCTTTAGTTTTGTAGCGGAGATCTCTACGTGTGAATCTACCTCCATATCTTTCATCTTTAACTGTGTCTCTGATTCAATCTGTATTTGTTTTTCTTTCACTCTTGCCATTTCATCTATCTCTCTTTGCTTCAACTCTCTCTCTCCTGATCTAATTGTTTTTGCTTTAATTCTAATTCTTTTTGTTTTAACTCTCTATCCTGATCTAACTGTTGTTGTTTCATTTCTAACTCCTTTTGTTTTGTTATTTCAGCTAGTTATACCATCTCCTTCTGGTGTTGTCTCTCTCGTGCACGTTCATCTCTATCAGCATCTTTTGCTTCCCTAAATTTCTGATCAGCATATTGCACTAATTCCTTTCCGGTGTATCCTAATTCCTTGCCTGCTTGTATGCAATCAGCTAAAGTTGACATGTTGTTGGATAATTAGCTAGAGTTGATAGGTACTCAAATATTTACTCAGGTATATTCGATATGTTAAGATTTTAAATGCCTGTGTACAAAAAATACTATTAGATTACATCCTGAAAAAGAGATGCATTATTAATCATATTGTATTCAAAAATAATTTGGGTATACTCATCTTAACAATCCGGAACACTCAGGCACAATCCTTTGGCATCCCCGACACACACCTTGTGTTACTCTTCTAAACAGCTCTTGTTATATCTGGTTTATTAGAGCATCAATAATTAACTAATTGCAAACGACATATACATTTAGACATTTGTTTGAAATTTACAATTACATGCCCCCGGACAACACAATGTGGTATGGTTGATAGAGACTGTCACTGTCCTGTCTTCGTTCTAATATCTTCTGCTTTCCTTATCTAACTGCTGTTTAATCTATGATAGTGCTGTGCAGACTGAATCCTATTTGCATAAAGAAAGTAGTGCCATCGTGACGGTAGAAAGTAGAATATGTCCGCAAATAAATAAATAAATGCTTTAAAATAAATATAAAGGAAATAATAATGTTCAAATTAATAAATATATTAAATAAATAGCTTGTATAAACAAATAATACTCAATATAATTCAAAGATTCAGGCGAGCAGCGGCTTGGCGATTTGTAAACAATCTGTCGCTGATTGCCAATGGCGTAGGACAGCTGTGGGTCAACCGTGATACGTCACAGGCGCAGCGCTATATTTAGATTGAAAAATCGATATTGTCGCCGGCTCATTTCTTAGTGTATTGCTCCGCCGTGAATCATGTTTCATAAATACGAGAGGAATTGATTACACATTTTATTGCCACTGGCTCTTACAATACAAAAATGCACAAAAACTGTCTCTAATGAATCACACATGAATACACAGAACTTCCTATCTCTAGTCGTCCCTAGCCCTACTGCTAAATCTATCTATTCACTTAAAGGAAGACGCATCGACTCTAAGCGATGTGTCCGCTACGAAGTCCGTCCCCTGTCTGACAATCCTCCGCGTCCTGATTACACAGTACGAGGAGGGTCTTCATGCGCACTTCGGCTTTTGCGTGCTACATCATTCCACACGCTTAGAGTAGTAAGCCTACTCTTGAGTTCTATTCCAAGTTCTTGGTATCTATCACGTTGAGGTGATTACACCGTGACCAGAGTGCTTACCCTCTGGTTGACACTTACGTGTCTCATGAGAGAACTGTTGATAGTTCTCCTCCCTATCTACTCCCTACACCTACCCTGACCTCTTGTTGGGGCACTGGGTTACCTCTAATCTACTTGAGGTAGACCACTCATTCAGGGTGGTCTTCCCTCCTATGTATTCTAGTCTATGACAGAGATGATATAGTTAATGATGATGATGTTGATGTCAGGGGATGGAGATGATATAGTTAATGATGGTGGTGTTGATGTCAGGGGATGGAGATGATATAGTTAATGATGATGATGTTGATGTCAGGGGATGGAGATGATATAGTTAATGATGGTGGTGTTGATGTCAGGGGATGGAGATGATATAGTTAATGTTGATGGTGTTGATGTCAGGGGATGGAGATGATATAGTTAATGATGATGGTGTTGATGTCAGGGGATGGAGATGATATAGTTAATGATGATGATGTTGATGTCAGGGGATGGAGATGATATAGTTAATGATGATGGTGTTGATGTCAGGGGATGGAGATGACTTAGTTAATGATGATGGTGTTGATGTCAGGGGATGGAGATGATATAGTTAATGATGGTGGTGTTGATGTCAGGGGATGGAGATGATATAGTTAATGATGATGGTGTTGATGTCAGGGGATGGAGATGATATAGTTAATGATGATGGTGTTGATGTCAGGGGATGGAGATGATATAGTTAATGATGGTGGTGTTGATGTCAGGGGATGGAGATGATATAGTTAATGATGATGGTGTTGATGTCTGGGGATGAAAATTGCATAGTTAATGTCAACAACCTGATTTCATACAATCATGCGGACCCCTTCATTCACCCCTCGTAACTACAAACACATCGTTGGGTAAATGGACTATCAAAATTCATGTTTAATTATATTTTACAAAGTTCGCTCTTTGAGCATACACAGTTAACATTCATTACTCAATTGCAATCTATTATCATCGATTAAGTGTAGCTATGCCCTCTCTCTAAACTATACACCGCAGGGAAAACACAGATGTCCTGTCACACCGACTGTCAGTCTCCGTCTGACTCAAATCACATGTCCATTCCAGTTTCTTGTCCCCCTTTCTCGTGCTGTTAGTTGTGCGGCGTGCTGGCACACTTGCCACGTCGTCTAGTTGTCCAGTTCTCGTAGTCTTCAGCTATACTAGAGTTCAGTCTGTTTACGGGTAATCCCCGTGCTTACGGTACTCTGTCCTATTACGGGAGTGAATCCCGTTACGTCCTAATTATGTCCTAGCTATGACACATGCGTGTCCTGTCTAGGTCTGGTCCTAACACTGGTTTGGAGTACTATCTCCTTCTACTGTCTTTCTCTATGTATGCTCTTGTATAGAGTCCCTATTATGTCCTGTCTTTGTCCTTTACTTTCCTCTGTCCTTGTCCTACTTGTATCTATGTCTAGCCTACTTCTATCTCTGTCTCTTCTACTTCTATCTCTGTCTCTTCTACTTCTATCTCTGTCTCTCCCAGCACCTTGACAGTTAATGATAATGATCTTGATGTCTGGGGATGAAAATGACATAGTTAATGATAATGATATTGATGTCTCGGGATGAAGACGACATAGTTAGTGAAGACGATGTTGATGTCTGTGGAGGAAGATGACAATTATGCCAACAACGAGAAAAGTGAACATAATTACAGATCTGAAAACTCCCAAAATCAATAATTAACACATGTTACTCACACTGCAATTTGTCCACAAGCAATGCATTTTGTTTTCTTTCCAGAATAACAATAACATTACCCCAAAAAATTACAATTTTCAATTAAAATTACGCGGAAACACTTAATTTTTATTCCGTTTTGAGTTATTTTGTTTTCATTTCCCAATAGATAAGTTTTTGTTCTTCTCAACATTAATTATCCATGAATGCGCCAACAATTTGTCTGGAGGAAAAATATTACGTTTTTAGTTATAATGTGTAAAGCGGGAAGCATAAATTAGATGATATTTATAAGTAAAACGTCACTAAAACGGGGCTAGTTAATTAAATGATTCCAGATTGCAAGATAGACCTTTGTGATGAATGACAATGGAAGTAAATTTACTTTAAAAAAAAAAAATTATTATTATTATTAGTATTATCGTAGGTAAAACTGGCGGAGTGGTGGGTAGAAGTGTATGTATGTGTGTGTGTGCTATGTAAGTATGTGTGTGTCTGTTTGTGTGCGCGCTCGTTCGCGCGTGTGTCATATGTATTGATGATGTTTATGTTCCTCCACAGTAATAGTAGGCGAACTAATATATATAACACAGCAGCCATGAACCCGGAATGTGATCACTGCGACCCCATAGGCTCTTAGCCGTTACAAAAACAGACATAGTTAATGATGGTGGTGTTGATGTCAGGGGATGGAGATGATATAGTTAATGATGATGGTGTTGATGTCAGGGGATGGAGATGATATAGTTAATATTGATGATGTTGATGTCAGGGGATGGAGATGATATAGTTAATGATGATGGTGTTGATGGCAAGGGATGGAGATGACTTAGTTAATGATGATGGTGTTGATGTCAGGGGATGGAGATGATATAGTTAATGATGGTGGTGTTGATGTCAGGGGATGGAGATGATATAGTTAATGATGATGGTGTTGATGTCAGGGGATGGAGATGATATAGTTAATGATGGTGGTGTTGATGTCATGGGATGGAGATGATATAGTTAATGATGATGATGTTGATGTCAGGGGATGGAGATGATATAGTTAATGATGGTGGTGTTGATGTCAGGGGATGGAGATGATATAGTTAATGATGGTGGTGTTGATGTCAGGGGATGGAGATGATATAGTTAATGATGATGGTGTTGATGTCAGGGGATGGAGATGATATGGTTAATGATGATGGTGTTGATGTCAGGGGATGGAGATGATATAGTTAATGATGGTGGTGTTGATGTCAGGGGATGAAGATGATATAGTTAATGATGGTGGTGTTGATGTCAGGGGATGGAGATGATATAGTTAATGATGATGGTGTTGATGTCAGGGGATGGATGTGATATAGTTAATGATGATGATGTAGATGTCAGGGGATGGAGATGATATAGTTAATGCTGATGGTGTTGATTCAAGGGATGGAGATGACTTAGTTAATGATGATGGTGTTGATGTCAGGGGATGGAGATGATATAGTTAATGATGGTGGTGTTGATGTCAGGGGATGGAGATGATATAGTTAATGTTGATGGTGTTGATGTCAGGGGATGGAGATGATATAGTTAATGATGGTGGTGTTGATGTCAGGGGATGGAGATGATATAGTTAATGATGATGATGTTGATGTCAGGGGATGGAGATGATATAGTTAATGATGATGGTGTTGATGTCAGGGGATGGAGATGATATAGTAAATGCTGATGGTGTTGATGTCAGGGGATGGAGATGATATAGTTAATGATGATGGTGTTGATGTCAGGGGATGGAGATGATATAGTTAATGATGATGATGTAGATGTCAGGGGATGGAGATGATATAGTTAATGATGATGGTGTTGATGTCAGGGGATGGAGATGATATAGTTAATGATGATGGTGTTGATGTCAGGGAATGGAGATGATATAGTTAATGATGATGATGTTGAAGTCAGGGGATGGAGATGATATAGTTAATGATGGTGGTGTTGATGTCAGGGGATGGAGATGATATAGTTAATGATGATGATGTTGATGTCAGGGGATGGAGATGATATAGTTAATGATGGTGGTGTTGATGTCAGGGGATGGAGATGATATAGTTAATGTTGATGGTGTTGATGTCAGGGGATGGAGATGATATAGTTAATGATGATGGTGTTGATGTCAGGGGATGGAGATGATATAGTTAATGATGATGATGTTGATGTCAGGGGATGGAGATGATATAGTTAATGATGATGGTTTTGATGTCAGGGGATGGAGATGACTTAGTTAATGATGATGGTGTTGATGTCAGGGGATGGAGATGATATAGTTAATGATGGTGGTGTTGATGTCAGGGGATGGAGATGATATAGTTAATGATGATGGTGTTGATGTCAGGGGATGGAGATGATATAGTTAATGATGATGGTGTTGATGTCAGGGGATGGAGATGATATAGTTAATGATGGTGGTGTTGATGTCAGGGGATGGAGATGATATAGTTAATGATGATGGTGTTGATGTCTGGGGATGAAAATTGCATAGTTAATGTCAACAACCTGATTTCATACAATCATGCGGACCCCTTCATTCACCCCTCGTAACTACAAACACATCGTTGGGTAAATGGACTATCAAAATTCATGTTTAATTATATTTTACAAAGTTCGCTCTTTGAGCATACACAGTTAACATTCATTACTCAATTGCAATCTATTATCATCGATTAAGTGTAGCTATGCCCTCTCTCTAAACTATACACCGCAGGGAAAACACAGATGTCCTGTCACACCGACTGTCAGTCTCCGTCTGACGCAAATCACATGTCCATTCCAGTTTCTTGTCCCCCTTTCTCGTGCTGTTAGTTGTGCGGCGTGCTGGCACACTTGCCACGTCGTCCAGTTGTCCAGTCCTCGTAGTCTACAGCTATACTAGAGTTCAGTCTGTTTACGGGTAATACCCGTGCTTACGGTACTCTGTCCTATTACGGGAGTGAATCCCGTTACGTCCTAATTATGTCCTAGCTATGACACATGCGTGTCCTGTCTAGGTCTGGTCCTAACACTGGTTTGGAGTACTATCTCCTTCTACTGTCTTTCTCTATGTATGCTCTTGTATAGAGTCCCTATTATGTCCTGTCTTTGTCCTTTACTTTCCTCTGTCCTTGTCCTACTTGTATCTATGTCTAGCCTACTTCTATCTCTGTCTCTTCTACTTCTATCTCTGTCTCTTCTACTTCTATCTCTGTCTCTCCCAGCACCTTGACAGTTAATGATAATGATCTTGATGTCTGGGGATGAAAATGACATAGTTAATGATAATGATATTGATGTCTCGGGATGAAGACGACATAGTTAGTGAAGACGATGTTGATGTCTGTGGAGGAAGATGACAATTATGCCAACAACGAGAAAAGTGAACATAATTACAGATCTGAAAACTCCCAAAATCAATAATTAACACATGTTACTCACACTGCAATTTGTCCACAAGCAATGCATTTTGTTTTCTTTCCAGAATAACAATAACATTACCCCAAAAAATTACAATTTTCAATTAAAATTACGCGGAAAAACTTAATTTTTATTCCGTTTTGAGTTATTTTGTTTTCATTTCCCAATAGATAAGTTTTTGTTCTTCTCAACATTAATTATCCATGAATGCGCCAACAATTTGTCTGGAGGAAAAATATTACGTTTTTAGTTATAATGTGTAAAGCGGGAAGCATAAATTAGATGATATTTATAAGTAAAACGTCACTAAAACGGGGCTAGTTAATTAAATGATTCCAGATTGCAAGATAGACCTTTGTGATGAATGACAATGGAAGTAAATTTACTTTAAAAAAAAAAAAAAAAAAATTATTATTAGTATTATCGTAGGTAAAACTGGCGGAGTGGTGGGTAGAAGTGTATGTATGTGTGTGTGTGCTATGTAAGTATGTGTGTGTCTGTTTGTGTGCGCGCTCGTTCGCGCGTGTGTCATATGTATTGATGATGTTTATGTTCCTCCACAGTAATAGTAGGCGAACTAATATGTATAACACAGCAGCCATGAACCCGGAATGTGATCACTGCGACCCCATAGGCTCTTAGCCGTTACAAAAACAGACATGGACACTTTCACAGGCCTGAAGAAAATGTATATGGTGATAAACCCATACACATGCAACACAGGAAATGAGATTCCCGAGAAGAATACCCAACGTATCAAGAAAAGAGAAAATCAGAAATTATTAAATTAGGAGTAAAGAGGGGGTAATAGCAACGCTAGATTTAATCAGATAGCAGCAAGTGAAATGGTTCGATAACTAGGCTACTAACCAACAGTATACTACAACAAGCAGTATTCACCCAAAATATCTAGTCTCAAAGTTCTAAGCTGTCGATTATTTATGCCAAATATCTAATATCAAAGTTTTAAGCTGTCGATTATTTAAACCAAATGTCTTGTATCAAAGTTCTAAGCTGTCGATTATTTAAACCAAATATTTAGTCTCAAAGTTCTAAGCTGTTGATTATTTGCACAAAATATCTGGTCTTAACGTTCTAAGCTGACGATTATTTACACAAAATATCTAGTATCAAAGTTCTAAGCTGTCAATTATTTAAACCAAATATCTAATATCAATGTTCAAAGCTGCCGATTATTTAAACCAACAATCTAGTATCAAAGTTCTAAGCTGTCGATTATTTAAACCAAATATCTAGTCTCAAAGTTCTAAGCTGTCGAATATTTCACAAAATATCTAGTCTCAAAGTTCTAAGCTATCGATTATTTAAACCTAATATCTAGTCTCAAAGTTCTAAGCTGTGGATTATTTACACAAAACATCTAGTATCAAAGTTCTAAGCCGTAGATTATGTAAACCAAATATCTAGTATCAAATTCTGCTCTGTGGCGAAGGGGTAACAGACTCAAATCGCAATCCCGTATACCACGTTCGAAATACGGCTGCAGACCGCCTTATGTTGGTCTTCATACATTGGTATGAGTGCCGGTCGCTCAAAAATCAATAGCAAACTAGTGAACGTAAACTTGCCAGGGAATCTCAAACAGCCAAACAATCCTGAGGTTGACCGTCATGTCATGTAAAGGATATGCATCTAACTAGTATTAACTCTGACAGGATAGAAAGCTTAGAGCAACATGAAAATCATTTAAGAGCTAAAGTACACGACAGGTAAGAACAAGTGCGACGTCTGGTAAACTATAAAGGCGTGTTTGCATTAAGTTTAACCATCGTCTCACAAATCCAGACTTGACCTGGAACATTCCCATTTCACCCAGACATGGCAAACACATTTTCTTTCATAGCAAAAGAATTAATCCCGGTCACATCTGATCAGACTGACAAACAAGAACTTGGTACGGACAAACGACCCGTGGGCATTTCTTAAGAGATTTATGCATAATATTTTAAAACGTGAAATGCTGTCTAGCTTTCTGGAAAACTGGGATGTAAGTTTTTGGTTTAGTGAAGAGGGAGATCAAGTTTTACTTAAGGTATGAACAAATAATGATAGATTATCGCCTTAAAGCTGGGATACACTGAAAGGAACATGTCAAAAAGGGAAATGATGGAGCCAATGAACACATTAGTGTAAATCATGTTTATGAAAGTAAGGTAATTTCCTTTAACGTGACATTAGGACATCCTGCGGATAAGTGTATAATCTAAACTAATATTACGGAATGAAAGAGGGTAGGTGTCACTGGTACAATTAGTTTTGGGACTCGACACTGGTTGAGGATGGGACTAGGGGAGTGTGAGAAATGTACTGAGTGCTGTCATGTTCTATTAATGACTTAATTCAACTCAACTCAGTGTTTATGGATTTTATTCCCTGCTCGCTTTGAACTCAGGAGTAGTCCATACACACTACATTCTAGTAGCGCTGGGCTGAATTTTTTTTTAATTTTGCGTGTGGATTTGCTTTCCCTATTAACAGTGTCCATCGCCATCAGGCGAACCAACTCCGACTTCTGAGTACTTGTAATTTAACGTCCTCAAGTCAGTACGATAGGTCAAGATTTTATCCAACTGTCCGGTGTAGGGGTTGAACCCCTTACCTCGGCATCAGCACACCGGATGTTTAATAATACGCGTTCTTATCCATTCGGTCATGCTGAACTCTGTGTATGTGTTTGACATCATAAAAATGAAGTACGTTGTACTGTTTCATCAAGGCTCAGTACATTCGAATTCAACAAGCATGTTTTCAACTTTGCTTTCTCTGGTCTTTAGCTGTCCTTAGTCTACCATCAAGGCAGCAGATGTGTGTCTCTCTTCGTCTAGTTCCTACCCGTCGACCTGTCTAACATGGATGACTCTACTAGTAGCTGCGCTGCGTCGGCTTAGCTCTTGGGGTCACCAGTCTACCACTCTGACAGAGGGACTCACGACAGAGGGCGTGTGTTTGTTTGTTTGTTTCTTTCTTTCTTTCTTTCTTTCTTTCTTTGAGAGCCTTTCATTCTACAGTCACTTATGGGACCGAGGTAGCATTTCCCCAGGCGTGTCATCCATTGTCTCTTTGTGAGAAGACAGGCGTGCTTCGGGTAGAGTGACGACAGGCTTGTATTCAACAACCAAAAATAGAGAGGGAGTCTGTAGGATCTCCCCCCCCCCCCCCAGAACATGCTGGTTTAGTGGGAAACAAGCACGGGGACGGATTGACTGTCTGCACCAGTTGTTAAGTATTGGTGCATGATAAGGCAGACGAGGTCGGGGCGCCATATATCGTTGTTTACTTGAATCATCGCTTGTTATCTTGCATATGAATAAAATTGGGTGGAAATGTAAAGCTGTGAAAATGTACATAATATAAAATGATACAAAGTAGTGCAGCTTTATAATAACAGAATGTATGTGTAGTAATTCTGTTATGTAAAGCTGCACTACTTTGTGTCAGTTTATATTGTTTACATTAACTTGCATACAAAGATACGCACACAGTCACTCAAGAGAATCGCAGCTGACACATGAATTGACGACTCACTCGTTGTCAGGATCCGGTAAGTTTAATAATGGCAACCTGCTGTGCATCAGATTCCAGCACTGACCGAGACGGACCTCCGCCTAGCACATGGCACAGCAAGAAACATCATACACGTTTGGCAATTCGTCACGGGGTCCCTACTCTCACAGTTGCCTGGTGTTATGGTCTCTATTCACTCGTCGCTGTCAAGCTAATTTCAAATTAAGAAACTAATCACCAACTTACGATTTGCATTTGTCCAAAATGAACACCAGTCACATCGGCGACGGCCGTTAGGAAATATGGCCTCTCAGCATTTAATGCGGTTAACACTAGCACAGGGGTACGTTGGGGAATATTCTCAATGGCTGTAGCTACTAATTTGTGCTTCTATTCCCATTGTGAACTGAATGGAATACATCTTCTTTGAATAGATGAAATCGTAGCGTAACTCTTTGTCGAGTTGCCTTAGTTAGATGTTGACATGTCAGCCGCGCTTTGCCCTACGATCTAAGCCGTGTAGTTCTCACCTGATGTGTTGTATTATCACGTTTATATATCCACTTGGACCAATAATCATATTCATATTGTGTAGATGATGGTAATCTATACAATTACTTATAGTCAAATGAAAAATTATTTACATTATCTGTAATGTCTATATTGAAGGGGAAAAAAACTGCACTCTCATTTATGCAATCTATATTGGCTATAAACATCACCTCTTGGTAATTTATAATATTCAATAATGAGAAGTGAAATTTTACTTAATGGGAAGTAGTGATGGTTGATGATATTCACACAACCAATGAAAAAGAAATGATGCTGTTACTTAGATGCTCTGAAATTGTGGTGTGATTCCATCATTATTTCAATGTATACCATTCGTCTTAAAACTATCATTTATACTATTATCATATTGATGAATAGATGGGTGTAATTATTTAAGTACGAGTATTCTTTATTCATGATTGTGTAGAGTTTAATTTACATGGCTATGTAAGTTTCCCAGGTACTATGAATTCGCTTGATGACTGTTTTCAATTGCTTGCAGAATGTCATTACATCGTTATCATGCATTCTGTTTTGATAGTACTTGTAGTGGTAATGGTGGTATCACTCGTGCTCCTTACTCCTGAGGTATATGCTGAAATGTTGATCTAAAATATCTGAAAGTTACAATGTATATACGATGTACGTATGCATAAATACCAAACATTTCATCAACATAAATATATTAATTATTATTATTATAAGTGTCGAGTGGACTGTTTCTGGTTTGCATGGTCCATCCAAAGATGCAAATGCTGGCGGTTCTTAGGCACACTTGATGGTGATGATGTAACAGTGTGATTAGCTAAGTATTCTGATATTGATGATTCTGTCAAATGCCTGATACGTCGTGATAGTTCTCTAATTCTATCGTCAGAGTCGACTTAGTATGTCGGCTAAGTTATTGTCCTTCCCAGTTATATGACAGATGTCAAAATCAAAATCTTGTAAGAGCAGAGATCATCTGTGTATTCTAGAGATTTTAGGGTAACCTTCTTTAAACCAATTCAGAGGTTTATTATCGGAAAGTACAATATATTTTCTGCATAATTGGTACTTGGCAAATTTGTTAACACTTTCTACGTGTGCCAAAACTTCTAATTCAGAAATGAAATATTTCTTTTGAATATCTGATAGTTTTCTATTGGAATACAGGATAGGATGTTGTCTTCCGTCATGGTACTATAACAGTATTGCAGATAATGCATATGAGCCAGCGTCTGTTTGCAAAATCAAATCTTTAGTAATGTCAAGTAATTTTAATATGGGATGCTTGCTGAACGATCATTTAATCTGTTGTAATAATTCTTCGTGCTGTTGTTTTCATTTAACTTTTGTTAGTTTTCCTTTCTTTACCAGTTATGAAAATTTTGCCGTCATGTCAGCAAAATTTGGAATGAATTTCTGATAGTAATTTATGAGTCTTAGCTTACTTCCTTTTTATTAATCGTAGCTTTAATTTTTTAAATTTTGTGGCCACACTAGGGTCGGTTTTTCTAAACCCATTATAAATTAAACTTCACTAAACCCTATTTCAATCATACTTGGTTTTGTTTTCAGACCATATGATTCTATTTTCTTAAATATCTGTTCTAGGACTTCAATGTGGTTATCAATGTTTGTAGTATGGATGCAAATGTCATCCATACATGTTGCTACATTTTTGTTACCCTGCAATATGCTGCGCGTCATTCACATGAATGTGCTTGGTCCGTTCTACAAACCAAAAGGCATGTAGGCCCATTCATAAAGGCCTAAAGGTGTGGCAATTGCAGTTATATGCATAGGTGACTTTGACATTGGGATCTGCCAATATCCTTTCGTTAAATCTGTTTTCGAAAACATTATGGATTATGACCATGATATCAATAAGGTCATATGCATTGGGCATGGGTTCTGCATCTTATAAAGTTAGTGCGTTGATCTTGCGATAGCCAGCGCAAATACGTAGTGCATTATCTTTCTATTTTACAATAACGAAAGGTGAACAATAGTTGGATGTGCATTTTTTGATGATGCAAAATTCTTCCAGTTCAGATATTTCAAATGTTAAGTTTTCCAAATAATGAACTGAGATAGGATAAGGTTTTACTTTAACATGCATGTATATGATGTCCAATATAAGATGTTCTTCCTGGCTTATCGGGAAAAGTTATTTTAAATTTCACAAGTGTTGCTTTAAGTTTTATTCTATCAGTATGTAGAACATGTCATATTATTACGATGTATCACAACGGCAATGCCTGCTAGGGGTATGATTTTCGCTTTGGTTGCGAGGGGTCTCGGGTTCAAATCCTGGACGAGTCCCCATATATGCCATCATCATCATCAAGTGCCGTGCCGGCTGGCGTAGGCGTTCATGACTCTCCATAGATCTCGGTCTATGGTTTTCTGGATCAACTCTGCTGCTGATATTCCTCCATGCCACCGTCTCAATCCGTCCAGCATCATTTCTCTTGGTCTGCCTCTGCCTCTCTTCCCCTCGATCTGTCCAGTTGTTACGATGTTCTTCAATGCCTCTCTTCTCATCACGTGACCGAAGAAAGATGTTTGTCTCTGTCTTATTGTTGTATATAATGTTCAAGTTTCATTAGCCTGTTTCAGGCAGTCGTCGTTAGTTACTCTGGCAGTCCAAGGAATTCGCAACATTCGTCTCAGGAACCACATCTCTGTTGCTTCTAATTTCTTCTTAATTTGTTCATTTACATTCCAAGATTCACTGCCATATGCCACATCGTTGTTTACTTAAATCATCGCTCGTTATTTTGCAAACAGCGATAGGCACACAGTCACCCAAGAGAATCGCAGCTGACACATGAATTGACGACTCACTCGTTGTCAGGATCCTGTAAGTTTCATTTTGGCAACCTGCTGTGCATCAGATTCCAGCACTGACCGAGGCAACCCTCCGCTCAATACGTGGCGCAGTAAGAAACATTATACAGGTCTGGCAATCTGTCACGGGGTCCCTACCCTCACAGATGCCTGGCGTCATGGTCTCTATTCACTCGTCGCTGTCGAACTAAATTCAAATTAAGAAACTAATGATCAACTTACAATTTGATGTTTGTCCAAAACGAACACCTGTCACGTCGACGCTGGCCGTTAGAAAAAATGGCCTCTCGGCATCTATAGCGGTTAACACTAGCACAGATGTACGTTGGGGAATATTCTCAATCGCTGTAGCTACTAATTTCTATTCCCATTGTGAATTGAATGGAATACATCTTTTTTGAATCGCTGAAATTGTAGCGTAACTCTATCTCGAGCTGCCTTAGTTAGATGTTTACATGTCAGCCGCCATTGTGCCGAATGATCTACGCCGTGTAGTTCTCGCCTGATGTGTTGTATTATCACGTGACTTTAGTGGCCAATCCTTCGTGTTCCTGACCGTCGTTCAAATTACGGCTCCTGTAGTGAGTTTTTCTAAGTGACTGAAATCCGCCCTTATATTTTAACTCTGTCCGCTCCTTTTAATATATTTCGTCATTGTCTCTTTTTGCATAACTCTCTATCAGCTACTTTTTGAGTGATGTCATGGGGCACTATGGAGCATCATGGAGATGGTCCAAGTGCTGCGATGTCTGTTATTGACTACACTGAACTGAACTCAAAGCAACCCAACTCTAGAGTGGTATAAATTACGTATCATCGGTTGTTTTCAAACGGTAGCTGAGCATTGATGGTAAAAGTGAAGTAAGTCGGAGAAGGAAGCAGCTGGTTAAGCACCTTTTATTGCATATTCCCGATCGCAGCGATGGTAAAGTTTATTCAAGTCGAAGTAAAACGACCATTGGAACACCTTTTATACCATACTCCCAATCGCGGTGATGATAAAAGTGATGCAAGACGAAGATAACGGCCTTGCGCACACATTTTATTGAATACTCCAAATCAAATTAACATTCGCTATCGTCATAAACAACCGGCGGTTATGGCAAAGAGGTAGTTAAAGCAATTCGTAATCCCGCATATTGTGTTCGAAATTAGCTGCAGACGATTTGGAAGCAGACCGTCCTGTTGTGATTTTCAACAGTTGTATGAGCGTCGGTTGTTCAGAAACCAATAGCAAACTACCGAACGCAAACTTGCTTAGCAAATTGCAAACAGCTGACATAAAATGTTAGGATTGATTGCAACGTACTGTAAAGGAAATGCAACTACCTTGTTATCATCATAAATAAGCTGGCAAGGTCAAATATTTAATTACGTGGTGGTCGACTTGAGATCTTCATGCTCCTCTCATGGTCACATGTACGTTATTTTTTCGCGTGATGGGAAATATGACAAACAGATATATTTAATTTTTATTTTTTTTTTGGGGGGGGGGGGGGTGCAATCAAAATTGCTGCTTTTACGGAAATCCTGTCGAAATAAAGCAGCTACTTGTGACTTTGTCAAACAAACTGTTCACGTTACTGAACTTACGGATCCAGCGGTATCACAGGCTAAGTGTGTTACGTATTTCAGGTAAACTATTGTTAATCTATTCACTGAATATGATATGTAGCTCTGCAGTTTACACCTGACGAGATGCAGCGAAATATGCCAGACATTAATTTGTGCAATCTATAGATTGTGGCTTCTGTGTGTAAGACACACTGGCATATTGCCGTCTTGACAGGCGATAGTTTGTTACATTGTGTTTTTAAAAAGGCATAATAATTACTACCCTTGGCGGTAGCGAATGCGACTGGCCAGACCAATTCATATTGTCCTCAATGAACGCATGTGAACACTTGATCATTTCCACCATCATACAGACAAGGACTTATAATCCGTAACTGCTACCTCACGCTTTGAATCCGAGACCGGTTAAGACCCGGGGTGGAGTTATACCTTTGCATAGCACAAAAGCCTGGGCTTAATTGTAGAGACTACGTGTTGCTCATGCAGCATGATCCCTTTCTTGGCCTACCTAGTTTACTCCAGAGGAAAGGTAACACCAATACATCTGGGAAAAGATAAGCTGCAGAAGTTGCCGGATCAGCAAAGCAATGCTCTAACTGTCCGCTTCTCGCTTCAGTCCTAGACCAGTTGCCATTTAAAGCCTAGGACCTGGTCTGCTCTGCCATGTCATTTAATCTTTACGTTTCTCGTACCAGGATAAGCAGGCTTGTCCATAGGAATGGGATTTCCATGGGAATCCTATGGGAAACGTTGCATGGGATGGGATGGGATGGGACAGCACACATTTGTATTTCCCATGGGACACATGGGACAGTAGCCATGTCATAGCAACTTGATCTACGTCAGAGCTACCCTTAATTTTTTTTTATGTTTTACCTTTATAAAGCCTTTTATCCTTCTTTTTTTCTTTATACATTTGTATCGATTCCTTATCTCTTGGTGGGGCACCGGATAAATTAATAAATGCGCGCCAAGCAGCGGGAAGTAACAAAACCACCATCAACATTGTCAAATGCGTGGCAAAAAATAGTTGTTGAACTAATCACATCAGATCCAACAGTATCCATTTCGGCTGGATGTGATATTATATATGATGCTGCTAACTTTGCTGCAAGATCTACTCACGCTGCAAATAAGGAATATAATTACACTATATCACGGCAAACAGTGAGTGACTCGTTCTATTTTGGTACAAGGAAAATTGGCCAAACAGCAGTTTCAAAAATTGTTTCAAAATATGGCACAAGATCCAGAATGTGCAATTTCGGGAATAGTTGACTTTTGGTCTGCAAGACAAACATATCCTTTGCCATATAAGGGAATTATTGCATGTGTACTAGGTCGAAATTGGGAATGGATTACTTTTCCTCTGTCTCTTATAAACATTGATAGTAATCAATCCCATACAGCACAATTTACGCACAATTTTTTTGTTCTCGTGAATTTCTTGCCGAATCTACCACATTCTCCAGTCCATTGTTTGTGTGTACTGATAATGCAGCAAGCATGACGGCAGCATTTGATGGATGGTTTCATACCGATACAGAAATGCATCGATCTGGTTGTACTGAGCTCAGGTTATCAACATGCAATACTGATAGCTTCAGCAGAGGCGTGATTTCTGAACTGGATCAGTTCATGGACCAACTTTCATTTATTGAAACATATTACAATCATGTCAGGCAAAGGCATCACAGCTGCCATTTTCCATAATGAACACCGAACAAAATCTGTAACACGTGAATGGCGATCATATTACCAACATTTCAATGCCCATTTAAAATTAAAAAAAATTACTCGCATTACTTTAATGAAGATTATGAAGAATTCTTAAACCACATTCCTATATTGCTCAGATTAAAGGAATGATGTACATATATGATAAATTCAAACCCTTTGTTTTTGACAAACTAGAAATTGATGGTGCTGCATCTCATTTAATTTTGCTGTTATTCTTCCTCCTAGACTATCAGTTGTACAAGGTTATTGTTGATATTGACGAAGAAACTTCTATCAGCAAGGTGAAGAAATATTGTCAGATCTTTCAGAAAATTGTTGGAGAAAAACTTTAGCCATATTGCGGCAGTTCTCTGGCAGTTACTGCAGCACTTCTTACTGGAGTTGACATTAAAGTCAAAATAGAAGACATGGTCAAGTCAGATGTTGCTAAGACGAAAGGGAATGTGGACACCAATAAATGGGCCAATGATTGGATCGCTTTTCCTAAGTCTGTTGTTCCAACTGTTATTTCATTCATCAAGGATTTAAATCTTTCTTCTGAATCATCTGCTGTATGTGAAGTAGCAGGAATTGTAGAACAAAAGCCGAAAAGTGATTTTGACTTATTTTTTGATCCTCCACCAAACAAAGCACTTAAGTTTGATGACCCCAGAAACAAATGCCTTGAGGATGAAGTCACCATGTTTCAAAAATTACGGCAACCAACTTCACAACCATTAAATTATTGGAAAAATGAACATAGGTTTCCACTGCTAAAAGCAAGTGCGAAAATTGTTTTGGCCATACCAGTGTCCTCAGCGGCAGTAGAGCGCTTATTTAGTGCAGCTGGATTGTTGTTGAGTAAGTTACGAAAACGGATTTTACCAGCTCTCGTTATAAACTCTGTGTATATCAGATTTGCATGTAAGATGAAAATTGTGGAAATGGTTCAGGGATTACCTGGATTAACTGAATTATTAGAAACAGTCGATCAGCAGGAAATTGATAATGTGCTGAATGAGCAGAGTGACTCAGAAACAGAATGAGAGTGTCAGATTGACACTGAATTGTCATATTTAGATTAAACTTTGTTTTAATAAAATACTCTTGAATATTAAAATTAATAAATTCTGTTGTTTTACATGTCTCTTTGTACATGCAGTCCTATTTAGTAGACACTAACCCTAAACTTTCATAAATTTCATAATTTTATTTGAACTGTATTTAATATTAATATTATCATGGGAATCCCATAGGATGGGATGGGATGGGACAGACAAAATTACCATGGGATGGGATGGGACTGAAAAATGTGTCCCATGGACAAGCCTGAGTATAAGGCTTGTACTCTCCCAATTGCGATCCTCCACCCGAAGCCATTGATACAATGTGGAGATTTGGGTTTGGTAAGCGCAGCCCAACATTCGGCGCTAACAGAATGCAGGTAGCACCGTCATCTGTCATACGGTTAACATTAGTTGCGTATACTTTACAGGTCGTAGCAGTCACCCCAGCATTTTTGGGCTGTTCATGATTCCTGGGCAAGTTTACGTTCAGTAGTTACTTTCTGAACGACCGACACCCATACCATTTCATAAAAGACCAACGTAAGACGATTTTGCTGCCAAATCGCCCACAGCTGTGTTTCGAACGCGATATGCGGGATTACGAACTGCACCCGTAACCTCTTCGCCACGAAGCAAGCCTGTCATACATTAGCTCAGTCATATCTGACCAAGACCTGACACGTGTCTAAGACATGACTGCTTTCTTATTGTAACAGTTTTCTTTTTTTGCATCATTGGTCATCATCTTGTGTCATGCAAACTGGTGAAGAGGGTCTTACATCTCCTCAGATCTCCATCTCTGATGTCCGGTGTCAGTTCTACTGATAATATTCTCCCATATCACCTTCTTACCAGTCCATCTTAGCTACTTATAGGTTCCATGTCAATAATTAGTGTAATTGCACATATTCCGTGTATTTATAGTGCATATATTGTTTCTGTAGATTTGATTCTTGTCTAAGACTAGCTTCATAAATGATGCATGAATGGAGTAACGTATGCGAGCAGGGATATAAGAAGGACAGACTGTCGGACGTGATTGCCTCCCCAATGTTTAACCCTTTGAAAATATAGTTCGTTCCTTCCTTCCTCCCTTCCCTCCCTCCTTCCCTTCTTCCTCCTCCTTCACTCCCTCCCACCCTCCTTCCCTCCCACTCTTCCTCCCTCCCTCTCTTCTTCCTTCCTCCCTTGCTTCCTTCCTCCCTTCTTTCCTTTCTTCCTTCCTTCCCACATCGTTGGTCAGAAACACAAACATGAGACAAAACAGCGGCACTAATTATTTATCTTTGTCAGACCGGGGCAGCGCGATGTCAGGCCGCTCGTGTTCTGAGATTTTTCTTGGCAGAACAAGCTGGCTAAATGGTTGAGAATGTTGACGTCTGCCTCTGACCCGGGTCACCATGAGTCCGAATCATGGTGTGGATTTGTAACGAATCGGAGGTTTGTTTGTATAATCTCTATCAACAACATTTTGACACTGAGGTGGTAGATTAGAGCAGAGGTTATTCCATTCTAGCTAACTATGTAATTCTTTGGTGTTATATGGAGACAGCAATCGTATTTATACGTACACTTCGTTCTTAGTTTCTCATTTGTATCCATATCTCTTCTTGTTTTTTTTACATCTACGTTTCCCATGTCTGCCATCTCACATGATGTGATTTTATACCTGTGTGTTTCTAGGACTGTCCATGTCTAGCATTCGTAACACAGCGTTGGGACAAATATACCGTTTGTCAGCTCCGTGTGTGAATGCATATTATATTTGGATGTTAGGGCAGCGAATCCTGGAATGTAAATGAACAAATTAGGAAGAACTTAGAAGCAACAGAGATGTGATTTTTAAGTCGAATGTTGCGAATTCCTTGGACTGCCAGAGTAACTAACAACAACTGCCTGAAACAGGCTAATGAAACTAGAACATTATATACAACAATAAGAAAGAGACGAACAACTTTCTTTGGTCATGTGATGATAAGAGAGGTATTGGAGAAAATCATGACATTTGGAAAGATCGCGGGGAAGAGAGGCAGAGGCAGACCAAGAGAAATGATGCTGGACGGATTGAGACGGTGGCATGGAGGAATATCATCAGCAGAGTTGATCAAGAACACCAAAGACCGAGATCTGTGGAGAGCCATGAATGCCTACGCCAGCCGGCACGATACTTGATGATGATGATGTTTTAGGATAGGTCTTATTTGAAAGGTGCTGTTTTTGCTTTCTGTATTCTTCGTTCTATTTCTCCATCCAGTCTTCCATTCTCTGCAAACACACTGCCCAGATACTTGAACTGTCTACCTTGTTTTAATGGTTTCCTATTTACATTACATGTATGTTATATTGCACTGGTGTGAGTCGAATTGTCATAAATTTTGTCTTTTCTATGTTAATCTTCATAACAAAATTCTGACAGCAATTGTCAAGTAAATTTATATGGTACTGGCCATCTGCATTATTCTCATACAGTAAACTATATTCGTCTGCAAATAGAAGCTCATGAAAAACTCATTGAGTGTGAAGTATATAGAATGACTGAATAAAACATGAATTCTGTATCTTTTATCATGAACATTTTACTAAACAACCGACATACTTTGAGACCGGCGCAATCTGTTCTTCCCACACTGAAAAGTAGCCCATAAAAATAGTTAACCCATTCACTGCAGCCGTATTAATCCTCCTGTGTGCTGCGCCTGTTGCATTATCCATGAACCTGGTAGGATTTATCCCGCGTCTGTATTATTTAAATGACTAGACTAATATGTCAGTTGGCTTACCCTGGTAAACAAGCGGTGCCCGACTTTATGCAAACTTCGTCTGGGCTTCCGATGATAAGAGAATGAACTGCAAGGCAGAATTTATGTCGAATCAATATGTACTTCAGTTGACTTGAATTGAATGTGTTTATGTCCATTTATTAATGACATCAGGACAATTGTGATGTCTTTCATGTCATTTATGTAAAGTTAGTTATATATCATTTACAAGATGCTGCGGTGAACACTAGCATTTATGTTTAGGCTGCTTGCGGTTTATTAGACAATTTTAGTATAGTAGTTTGTCATTGCCAGCTCCGTGGCGAAGGACAGTTCGTAATCCCGCACACCGAGTTCGAAACACAGTTGCGGACGATCTGGCAGCAGATCGCTTTACGTTTTTTTTTATAAAATAGTATGGGTACCGGTCATTTAGAAAGCAATGGCAAACTACTGAACGTAAACTTGCCAGGAGATCACAAACAGCAAATATAGTGTTGATAGTCATGTAAATATGAAACTAACTTTAATTTTTAGTTAGCCATAGTTTTGTGAACTGTCGACGTCTCGTATATTTGAAATCAACGCAAAGCGGCCTCTTTCTTATTTCGAACGTTGGACTTGGTATATTGAGGAATTTGGAAATTTCGAGTCTCACTGTCGCTAAAGCCACAAACGCCTGTTATAAAAAATACTATATACTGTTGTTTTCATACAATGACATGATTGCCGGTCGTTCGGAATGAAATGACAAACTACTGAACGTAAACTTGCCAATAAATCACAAACAGCATAAATATGCTGGGGTTGACTGCAACGTCATGTAAAAGGATATGCAACTAACTTCAGTTTAGCATCCTATATAGTTTTGTTTTCGTTCGTTGAAAAAGAGTCGGGTGAAGACGTGTGGGGTTCTCTGTTCATGGAGTTGTCTATTCATAAGTATTACTACTGGCACCTTGCAGTCTTTATGGATTGATAAACACAGGAAAAACGAGTTTGTTGAAACCTAGTACACATAGACAGAAGAAGCTGGTTGAGTTGGCAGAATGGTGCCGAAGACAATCAACATGTCAAGAACACTTTAGACAAAATATTTATAGAGGCACATGATCGCCTGCATCGCTAGGCATGGTACATGGTAATAAGAAATCCCTTCGCGGTGTCTATCTCCTCCCCACGCATGCTGTAAATAATTTTTTCGTGGGTTGGTTGATATATTTTTTTTTTCAATTTAACCTCTGCAGAGACCCACTAGTTCCGATTTACACATATCCAGCTATTTTCATCATGCACAATGTGCGAATGATACTTTTATTTGCTCGTTTTTTATTTGATCTTCAGAGGGACAGAAGAATAGGAGGGTAAGGGAGAGGAAGTGGCAGGGTGAAAGCTAGAGACGAAAGAGGGGATATATATATACTTTTAGTATCCCTTTTATTCTGATGAAATTATAATACGTTCACTGAAAGCGTCATATGTCATAGCGATTTCTAAACAAGTGTAGATAGATGTTTGAATATGTATGGGCCAGCCAATCAGCGTGTGGCAATCTCATTAGTAAATGGCGGCCAAAAAACGCCAAACCAACAAAGTTGGGGTAAACATTAACAATGGAAAAATGATTAGAATGAACAGAGTATCCATTTGCATAATTGGGAACTCCAGTGTGAATTGTATAAAATGAATTTTTACGTCTTGTTCAATGAAATGTAAGTTTGCATATGTGTGTGTGTGTGTGTGTGTGTGTGTGTGTGTGTGTGTGTGTGTGTGTAGGTGGGTTGGCATGTGTGTCTGAGCGCATGTGTCTGTGTCTGTAGGTGGGGGAGCTTGTGTGTATATGAGTGACTATATATATATATATATATATATATATATATATATATATATATATATATATATATATATATATATATATATATATATATATATGCGTATATGTATTTGTGTCTGCGGGTATTTATGTCTGCATGTCTGTGCGTTTGTCTGTGTTAGTGTGGCTGTTTGTATTCGTATATGGAGATGAGTGCATATGTGTGTATTTGTCTTCTTTCCCCTTCTCCCGTAAGGAACGACGAGTGTTTTCACCGAAGTATATTTCGACAGCGCTCATGCCATTGTCATGTAACGTCATAACCGTTAGACCAACGCGAACGCTGGATCAGAAAAGGGGCTGATTTATTATCGGATTGTTAATATGACATTATTGACAGAATGTAGTTGAGTTGAGTTGAGTTGAGTTAAGAACTGACATCACTGCACTCAGGACATTCCCATACGTGCTCCGTCCCCTCGTCCAATAGCCAGCGAAGAGTCACACCACCAATCGTTCCCACCGCCATCTGATCAAAAGTTCTCCTGGTCCTCCCTCTCAGCCCTGAGATTTCTCCAGAACCCCCGCAGATCCCCCGCAATCCCACTCCCTCCACACATGGGCTCTCAATCTGTTCCTCCGCCCCTACCACCCGGCCCTACAAGCGCACGACCACCTACCCCTAGGCAAAATTCCACCAAGAGGCGCCTTCCCCGCCAGCCCACCAGTCTGCCCATTCCCCCCGCACACCCGCATGGCCAGGACAAAACACCCACACAATTCTCATGATCCGTGACCTCTGAAGCGACGAGAGCCATTCCACACGAAACACCCCTCTCT
>JACEFZ010013299.1:202500-255000 GCA_014155875.1 Cepaea nemoralis
TTCTTGGCAAGATTACGCTCAGTAGTTTGCCATTGATTTCTAAGCGACCGACTCACATACTCTGTAAGATTATCGACGTGGAGAGAACCGCTACTAATTCTCGCACATGTCACGTTACTCACGAGAGTATACGGGATTACGGAGAAAGTCGTGTAAATCCCTGGACCAGGGAGCCCGGCATTGAGAATATAGTGGACAGAAAACGCTGGGGGAAATGTAAAATGTTCGGATCATCACATGTATTTGAATACGCCTGAGTACAAGTAGGAAAAGGTGGGGGGTCTGATCTCCCCCACCCACACTCTTGGTAGAAAACAACCGAAGTCTGTATCCAACTCTCGGCCAACAACGGTATAGCATTTGTCAGTTGACAGGATGTAGTAAGTCCGCACGTTTGCCGTTTGTGTCACAAGAAGCAGTGGGCGACTCTTCACTGTGCGTTCTTCCATTGTCACATGCCTACGACCCACTTTCGGTATTTCGAGATGAACTCTATATATTATATGTATACCGTTTTTCTTTAATGTTCGTTGGTGTTTTTTTTTCCTTTATTTGCATACAAATCAGCCATATTCTTTCTCTGCGCTGACTCCTCTGGGCGTGCGGCCTCCCCATAATGAGACAAATACTGTCGCCTGGGTTGAGATCATGCAAGGATTGATTCCAGACAAAATTGATGATTTTTTATGCTCAATTCTTTACAATAAAGTAGTGCAGTGCTGTATGAATAGGCTGAATGATATAACGGATTAAAGACTTATATAGAGTAAAAGAAACGAAGCTTGTATATACGAAGCAGAATATAATGAAATCAGATAGTTAGACACTATGTAACGTTGGCGCTAAGGAAACAGGTCTGGTTGGAACTTTAATACAATAGCCAGGCGTAGAAACCGAAATATTGCATGCAGAAATATTCATGCAATGAAAATGTGTGTGTGTGTGTGTGTGTGTGTGTGTGTGTGTGTGTGTGTGTGTGTGTGTGTGTTTGGATGGGTGTGTGTGTGTGTCGATTGCTTATTCCATTTTGCTTTAAAAAAGATATAATAACTACAGCCCATGTCGGGGACCAGGGATGGAGTCATACCTCTCCATAGCACAAAGCCTGGCCATCGTCATAAAATATAAATGCAGTGTTTTCCATGTAGTTGTACATGTGTGTGTTTGTTGTTTGTGCGCTGACAAAGGCTTTAGCCGCAACGCCCATTTTGCTACATGTGATTGTGTTCTAATAAATCGTTTCGTCTACTTCTCGCTTTTTGGTGATTCGTTCATTGTATTTTTAAAGCTTTACTGCAATTTCTATGCAGTCTACCATTTTTTCAAGTCTACCATTGACAAAATAATATAATAACTATATGTTATGGTTTATAATGAAAATAAATCGTTACCTTTTTGCATCCGCAGGTGATCCGCATGCTGATAGTAGTGGTTGTATTATTCGCCGTCTGTTGGGGACCAATTCTCATCAACAACCTGTTAGTTGCCCTGAATGTCATCAACAAACTCCACGTGGGTCCTTTAAAACCCTTGCGACAGGCAATCTTCTTGATGTCGTACCTGAACTCCAGCTTAAATCCTCTGGTCTACGGTTTCATGTCTCGCCACTTTCGGCGCGGATTCCGAGAAGCCATTTGTGTCTGCTGCTCCGGCAGCCGGCATCGAAGTAGAGACAACAGAGCTGCTCTAGGAAGGAGGGCCAATGACGCCGGCAGCAACTACCCCTCAGAGGGTGGTACTTCAGTTGTTCGTACAGGCACTATTCGGCTCAGTCCTGTGTCAGAACAAATGCAGATGGCAGTTTCCGAAGACCTTGAAGCGTCTCCGGTTGGGAACAAAAAGTACAGCAGAAAGATTTGGGCAAGAACTGATAGGATAACCCACGGTCTTCAGGATATGTAAGAACACAACAATAAATACTATCCCTCTATATACTTAATGATGTTTGAGTATAATAGGAATTCACATATACTTGAGGAGGGAATTATGAGATGGGGTGTCTGCACATCTCATCATATGAGCCTTTTCTTCATAGATACATATCTGGTATGCACTTTTGCAGATAGAGCTTTCAGCCAGGATGTGCATGGTCGGGGAAACATCTTCTTAATCCAGGAGCTTCAAACTTGGTGTTGGTGGGTCAGTGTGAAATCCAGTAACATGCGGATACAAAAGGAATTGGGTACCTGTCTTGCAGTGTCACATATCCTTCACAAATACTGTAGTATAGTTTACAGATATATAACATGTTCTTGATGCATACTATAAAACATTGTTCATTGTAGCTGTTGCATATTGTTGACATACACAGAAACATATCACTCATATATATTGTAACATATCTTTCACGTGTATTGTAACTTTTCGTTATCATATGTACATTTAGACTATCATTAAAACAAATAAATAATAGCAATTGTAATATTTTAACAGAAAGTAAAAGTATATTACAACAATCCAAGGCTTGGTTTGGAGAGCTGTAATTAGATATGATAAACAATAACGATAAATAACCGACAGCGAATATAGAGGTTCGTAAGCTTTGTTAGAGGCAATACGATCAGCAACACACATTCTAAAGAAACATGTTGCACCTGGGTATGATGTTAAACCTTTTTCTTGAAATGATGGTCTTATTGTCGGTATGTGATGTGTTATCTGATGATACCAATGTAACATGCTCATATTCTGTAATATATCATTCTCATATTCGGTTACATACCGTTCTCATATTCGGTAACATACCATTCTCATATTATGTAACATATCATTCTCATACTGTGTAACATACCATTCTCATATTCTGTAACAAATTATTATCATACTTTACAACATATAATTCTCATACTGTGTAACATATCATTCCCATACTCTGTAACAAATTATTATCATACTTTACAACATATAATTATCATACTGTGTAACATATCATTCCCATACTCTGTAACATACCATTCTCATGTTCTGTAACATACCATCCACATTAATGTAACATATCGCTTACGTAAATTGTAGAATATTGTTCACATAATTATTGTTACATGTCATTTACATACCCTGTAATATTCACCGCATATTTTATAAAACGTCCCTACCATTTATTGTAATGTGCCCTCCGCATACAGAGTAATATATTCCTCGAGTATATTGTAACATACCACTCATTCATATAATAACGCCATATATATATATATATATATACTGTAGTAACAGAGAAATTTCCTTCTATTTTGGACATGCAATAACGGATGAACGCAGAAGTGAAATAGAAATCAAACAGAGAATAGGAATGGAAAAAAACGTTTTCAACAGCATCAAATTAGTTTTAATGTCTAGAGAAATTAGCAGCTCATTAAAAATGAGAATTGTCAAATGTTACGTATATTCAACACTATTGAATTACAAACAATTAGATATATTTAGCTCCTGAGAAAAGACGAGACATACTAGACACAGACACGGTGTACACACTTTACAGAGACCTCCATCTTACACAGATGTAAACAAAGTGTGACTTATCAAAACACATAAACAATCAATAAATATATAATACTGAAGTATTAAAATAAGACAATAAGTATTATAGGACCAAAAAAATTTTTTAATTATAATTATTTTGTCGAGTAGTGTTGGTATCTGCACCACTTGGTGTTAATAGCTGTAGCATTTCATTTTGTAAGTCAGTATTCGTTTTTTCTGTATCTGACTTAGTTACAGCGTTGGCCATGTGTGTTTCTTTCCAGGCTCTTATGTTGTCGTCTGTACATTCTTTCAATGCATCTAGGCATCCTAAAATAAGATCCGTGCATGGGTCTTGAAGGATAGCGCACGTAAATGTGCCGGTAAGGAACGGGGTATTGATATGAGCTTTTGCCAGTGGATATTTCTCGATGGTTCCAGAGAAAGTACGGCATTTGACAAATTCACCCGTATAATCTTCTGGCCTGGCAAGTTCTCTCCTTAACCCCAGTAGAGTGCTTCCGCTATCAACTAAACATTGGCATGGTTGACCATTGACCAGTGCATCGTAGAACTTAAGATTACCTCTGGAGGCACATGCTGTGTTAGCGTCTTCATTTTAACATGATATTACGTGTCCACATTTCAATCTCCCCTCCGCATGAAACTGCTGGCATACTTTTAAAAAAAAAAGTCGCTTAAAAGTCGACAGGGTCGACCTCATTGCACCGGGTTTTATCCCATATGGCTCGGTCTCTTTCCGCAGCACGGAAAGCGTCGCACAAAGCACGAACTCCGTAGCTTTTAGCGACGACCCACAGGAGTCTCCGAAACATTTAACTCGTAAACCGAAGGACGCGGCCCGGAATCGAACCCACAAAATTCGGAGCACGAGTCAAACGGCTTGGCACCCTTCGCCACAGAGACTCATAGTGGAACTCTATGTGGCATACTTTACATGTCTTAAAGTCTTAAATATCGGTTACTGATGATACACTCTGACATTCACTCGTTGGCAACACATTCACAAGTTCCGGATCAATGTCACTCTAATCGTCTGGTGATGTATCGATGAGTGCTGCATTATTTGCCTTCATTCTCTGTCTCCCATTACATTTATTACTATAATGGCCATAACTTGAACAAAAATAACATTTAACAGCACGTTTAAAGGATGATCTTCTGCTTTCTTGCTTCTTTAACACTGCTTCTAGGTGTGACGGATATGCGGGGTTCTTATCACACATCGAGTAAGTCGGATGAAAAAGATTGCAATAGTTACATCTAGGTGGTTTCTTATATGGTTTGTCCTTCTTACGGTAATCTTTCTGGTTGTAAGATCTATCAGGAACTTTGTTTGCAAAAGCTGTAATTTCTGTGTCATGTGAAGTAGTTTTAAAAATGTCCCGATTAGATGAAAAATAAGCTGACCCCCGTTTCTCTAATTGTTGAATGGACTCAATATCTGACTGTTGTAAAAACTTTGCAAAAGGGGTAGGAACGGTAGAAATCACTTTGTCCATTACCATCAGCTCTTCTAGTTTTTCATAGCTGTTACCTACTTTAGCAGCTCTGGTCCACTTTTTAAATGTGCTCTGCACGTTCGAGATGTAGTCTAAGAAGGTTTCAGTTGCTTTTGGCTTAATCTGTGAAAATTGAATTTGGTACCCAGTAGCGTCTAAAAGAAAATGTTGCATTATCCTATCGTGTATGTACTGATAATTGTTTCTAAGCTCTGTAGGTATGGATTCTATTACTTTTAAAGGCTCCCCACTCAGGTTCCTCATGTAAATCATTGCCCAATCATCTAAAGGTATTTTCTGTGTTTTTAATTGGAACTCTATGTTTTCAGTCCATGCGCTAATAGAATCAAATACACTGTATGGTTTGATAAGGCCCTTGTACTTACTAAATTTGTTCTGTTCTTCTTGGCTCTTTTGTTTGCTAGAGGCTATTTGTATGTTAGAATCTACCTCCATTTCCTTCATCTTTAGTTTAGTCTCTGAGTCTACTTGTATTTGCTTTTCTTTGGTGGCATGATCTAAGTCTAATTGTTTCTGTTTGGTAACTTCCTCAATCTCTTTCATTTCTTTTTTATGCTGCCTCTCTAATGCTCTTTCATCTCTGTCAAGAGCAGCTTTTCTTTCTGTTTCTTCTCTCTGTAGAGCAATTTTCCTTTCTGTTTCTTCTCTCTGTAGAGCAATTTTCCTTTCTGTTTCTTCTCTATGTCGAGCTATTTCTTCTTTATATTTTTGATCCGCCCACTTTTCTAATTTTTCACCAGTATGGCCCATTGCGATGCCCGCCTGGATACATTCATTAAGTGACGCCATTTTGTGGCGTAATGTTAGTTCAAAATAATATCACAATAATATTCATACAATACTTGGTAATAATGTGTTAGTAAGTATACATCTTTTACTGAAAAAGAAGATGCATGATTAAGTTAGAGCATACCAAAATATTCGGAAAATATACTCATCTAATTTTTTTGGAAAGTTCGGTACTTGGGATGTTCCACCGCTGTCTTTCACACTTACAAAATGATTTGACTTGATAACACAAGGGCTGCTTCTGGTTAGTAGAGCAGCAAAAATTAGACACAAGCTTAAGTTGTCAATACAAGCTCATATTTCATGCGAATGATGAATCAAAAATGTGATAGATAGTGATAAATGGTGTTAATGGATGATTAATATGATCGTCTGAATGATTGTTAGATGATATGTGATATGATTCGTCGTATGACAGTCTATGTCGTCTTGTCTTCGCTTTCTGACTATGGTGTAACTTAGTTCTAGGCTGCAGTTCGTCGCTAATCTATTTACTGACTTCGTAGAATGGTGACACTGATGGCTGTATCACACGCAATGAAATGTACACGGTGATTACGATGGTAATGTTCATTGATGATAATATACATTTCAATTGCTTTTAGTATAATAACACACTTTCTAATTAATATTGGTAGAATTTCACACTTTACCGATTTAATTTGGCTCAATTGTGGTTCACACTCCACAACTTGGTGATCGTATTATTTACCAAAGAAAACTATTTATGTTATGTATAGAAACCAATTTGCATTACTTTGAAATATATTACACAACAATGATGTTGAATCGTGCAATGAACTGATGCTGGTACAGAACTTTCTGATTACCAATCGATAGTTGGCGTTCGTTCAGTGGTTTATAACACCACTTGCCTGCTGGCGTAAACTGTTGGTTGAATATAACAACAAATGCCTGTTATGATTGCTCAGAAGCGTTGTTTCACTGTATTCTGACAGCAATTAGCCTGTTGGCGTTGGTTCACTGTGTTCTGACACCAATTAGCCTGGTGGCGTTGGTTCACTGTGTTCTGACACCAATTCGGGGTTCTGGCGTTGGTTCACTATATTCTGACACCAATTCGGGGTCTTGGCGTTGGTTCACTATATTCTGACACCATGTGGGTGTGGGTTCAAATCCCACTTCTGACACCAATTCGGGGTTCTGCCTGTCAGCGACTTGTGCGCTGCAGATACTCAGAACTCCCCTACTTTCGCACCCCACGAAATAACAACTCGTGACATTTGCGAAAGGAATGCAATTTATTAAGAGCCGACATTTGAATGGCTCTACGAGCGGTATACTTCATCATCATTATACAACATGAATGCATTGCAGTGATGAGAAATGATTCTAGTATTCACAATCTAAATGAACAGCCCTATGTTTGCCTATTGCCTAGAAACTATACCATTTGTTAAGGATACGTCTGCTCTCTACCGTCTTCAGTCCGGTCTGTCCTCACGCTACACATTGCGTGGACAAGCACGGCCACTTTCCTCCGTGCAGTAGCTATCATTGCGTGCATGGTCTCACAAGCACGCTGGCTTGTGAACCGGGCATTTCACGGTTACTCGCAAGGACAAGCTTCCCAATGGCTTCCCAAAGCTTGGAGATCTTTACACGCTTCAGATACATCCATCTGGAGATCATCCGCCACATCCTGCACCCATCTTCTCTTTGGCCTTCCTCTTCCTCTCTTCCCAGGCATATATCCCTCCATTATTATTCTCAGGCACAGACATAGCTATTATAATCCTATATTCCTATTTAAACTATGAAGGTTCGTTCAAAACTCACCCCACAGCAGATAATCGTCAATCCACAATCAAGATCATCTTGGATCTTTTGGATCTTCACAGGGCCTGTCTACCCTCTCAACTTTGGTCTGGAAAAACAGTGGCTACGCTCGGCCGTGCCTGGGGCATGTTCGCCCATCTACTTGGTAGTGGCTCAGGGGTTTAAGTTCAAACCCTATGCTGAAAATTAGACTTCAGCATCTCTTCGGCCTAAGTTGTTCCCAATGCCAAAGAGGCAGGAACATAGCTTTACTGGGCTGTTATAGGCACGCCAACACAACATCCCAGCATCCTATACATTTTTTACCAGGGTATCAAGGGATATGCTACTCCATACTCTTGTAGAGACGCGGCAGGCGGCTTCATTTGGTAATAGAATATATCTCATAATAAGGTTCGCAAAATTTATAAATAGGGCCACCTAAATAAACAACCTAGTGCAGCCAGGAGGTCTCCGCACGTGTGAAGATCTCCTATTATTCTAAACATAATATTTACATTTAAATTGTATCACAACGTCTCGTGTTTCATAGTTATATCAAGTAAATTCGAGTACCGACGGCGGGCCGGATGAAATGACGTCGCGGGCCGGATCCGGCCCGCGGGCCGTAGTTTGGTGACCCCTGATCTAGGTGATAGGAATGAGAGAAATGACGATTAATAGGCGAAGTGAGTAGGACAAAACCTGGCCTGGCACAATCAAGGCCTGCATGCACCTATTTTCGCACCGGCTTATGGGGCTTATGTTGACAAATATTACAAATAGTTCCCCCCCCCCCCACTCTTCCTCCTCTCTCTCTCTCTCTCTCTCTCTCTCTCTCTCTCTCTCTCTCTCTCTCTCTCTCTCTCTCTCTCTGCTAAATGCTGGTGCAATTACGTTTGCTTAGAGAATATTTCAAATATCATAATAACATGATAGTAATGCCTTGATTGATCACTACACTTATGTTCAAGCATTCAGCGGAATTGTTTTTTTCGCATATCCTATTTACATCGCTGTCAACAACAGCATTTTACCGCTGTTGTTGATGTCTTTGCAAGATTACGCACAGTATTTTGCATTGCTTACTGAGCGACAATCTCAGATACCCCTGTAAGTAACCAACGCGACCCGATTCCCTACCGAATCTCGCGCAGCTGTTTCCCCACACGTGGATATACGGGATTACGGAGAAAATCGTTAACACCTTCGCCAGGGAGACGGCTCTGCGGAATTGCTAGATATCTAAAAGAAAAACACCCCGACAAACAAAATTGATGGTCCTTCATTATTATTCTGATGATCATATTGTTCTTGTCTTGTATCATCATAAATGTCTTTCACATAATGTGACCACGCATGTAAAATCTGACCTTTTCCTATTATGATTTTGCCATCTTTGGTTTTTAGGCAACCTGTTGATGTGTCTGTTCTTTTGTTAGTGATGTCATTAATTCTTGTGTGCATTAATTTGGTATTCTGGGTGTTGTGTTGGTTTTCAATTTCCTTGCAATTTTCCTCAAGCCATGTTTCTTTTGCCTCTTTGCATAGCAGTAGCTTCCTAATTTTCCTGTGAATCTCTTCGTATATTTCCTTGTTATTTTTGTTATTTCTTCTTATTTCCATGAGTTTTAAGATGTCTTCCATCATCCATTTCTTGCGCCCTATTATCTTTATTTTTGGGATTATTATTGTTGTTAGTGCAGCTTCTTGACTGATTTCTTTTATATTTTCAATTGGTCACTGACGTCTTGAAATAATATTGCATTGCCATATCGGACAATGCATCGAATCTGTTCTTTACCTCTACGTTGAATTTACTTTTATCTCCTCACTCTTCAGTGCCTGTAGATCAAATTTTGCGTTTCTATTTGTATATTTGACTTTCTTTAAGTTTATATGTAAATTGCCTAAGATTAATCTATGGTTGCAGTAGCAGTCTGCGCTTGGTAGGGGGACATAAACATCTAATATTGTTACAAGGGAGGTTACTAGAACTTGAAAAAGAAAATGGTATACCTAGCTACAATACCTCTAAATAACACTAAAGTCTTTTATTTTTATTTGAAAATAAAGCAGTTAATACCGAAGCCAATATCTGCAATCGTGAGAAGAAATATATTTAATTCTTTAAAAAACATTTGTTTAATCTCTTCTTTACTTACATTTTATTATCAACTTTTTCAATTCTCCGTTTATGTTTAATTTTTTAAACTGTACTTTTAATGATAGTGGATCTATCTGCTTGATTGCGTTTCCCCTCTGTGGGGAAAGAACATTTTTTTACTGGCCTCTTAAGGCCACCCACAATTTAAAGAAAATTTACTTACATTAACGGCAAAAGACCTTGGAAGTCTATGGGGTTTATGTTGATAAATATGTTTAGAGGAAATGTCATTTATGTTTGTAAATTTCATTCAATTTGAACAAATAGCTCTCTCTCTCTCTCTCTCTCTCTCTCTCTCTCTCTCTCTCTCTCTCTCTCTCTCTCTCTCTCTCTCACTCTCTCTCTCTCTCTCTCTCTCTCTCTCTCTCTCTCTCTCTCTCCAAATGCTGGTGCAATTACGTTTGCTTAGAGAATATTTAAAATATCATAATAACATGATAGTAATGCCTTGATGGGTGCCTCCTTCCCTCCGCTAGCCTATGGGACACCCTTGGGCAAGGTGGAGTACCCGTTTAGCCTCCCGATCAGGGTTACGTGAAGCCATGGGTGCAGGTGGTGGATGAAGTTGAAGAGCAGCCGACAGATAGTTGTAGGTTATGGTCTCCAGCTTCACGACGGAAGGCAGATGATCTCTTTTTTGGGAGACATTGGCTACGGTCATCGACCAGTATGGTCACTGCTAGGAAGGAAAGCAATGGCAAACTACCTTCTTTACAGATACCAAGAATATCATGTACTGCAGTCTTATCGATAATCAGAGAAACAGCGTAAATGGGTGCTCCATAGGAGCAGCCTCGCCCGGTAGGGGTAGTCATGTGCACCAGGTGACTCCAGACCGTCATCAGGAGACTGAGTGCAAAAGAATATCAACATTGAAAGTAGGAACTTGGAATGTAAGAACTATGAGTAGGGATGGGAAATTTGATAACATTAAGAATGAAATGAGAAGATTAAATATTAACCTTTTAGGTGTACGTGAGACCAGATGGACAGGAATGGGCATTATGACATCTGAGGAATATAGAATAATCTATTCTGATGGAGAGAAACAACAGCGAGGAGTAGCAATTATAATGGATACAGAGAGAGCAAAATCGATCAAAGGATATTGCACTGTATCAGACAGAGTGTTACTGGTGAAGTTGAGTGGAAGACCTTCTGATGTCAACGTCATACAAGTTTATGCACCAACAGCAGACAGTAGTGATGACAGCATCGGTGAATGTTATATTGATTTAGAGAAAGCCTTCAAGAAATGCAAGAATTCTGAAGTAGCTATCATAATGGGTGACTTAATGCCAAAGTTGGAAATCAACAGGACGGATGCACAGTGGGCAAGTATGGACTAGGGGAACAGAATGAAAGAGGTTGTACAGTGGGCACAAGAGAAAGATTTTATTATTGGAAACACCTGGTTTCAACAGCACCCAAGAAGATTATGGACATGGAGGAGTCCTGATCATAAGATTAGAAATCAGATTGATTACATCCTCATCAACAGAAGATTTCGAAATGTCTTAAAAGTCGAAAAAATTATACCAAGCGCAAACTGCTGTAGGACCATAGATTAATATTAAGCAATTTACATATAAAATTAAAGAAAGTCAAATATTCACCAAGAAACACACAATTTGATCTACAAGCACTGAAGAGTGAAGAAATAAAAGATAAATTCAACGTAGAGGTAAAAAACAGATTCGATGCATTGTCCGATATGGAAATATTATTTCAAGACGTCAGTGACCAATGGGAAATGTTAAAGAAATCAGTCAACCAAGCTGCAGAAACAACCATCCCAAAAATAAAGATAATAGGACGCAAGAAATTGATGACGGAAGACATCTTAAAACTCATGGAAGTAAGAAGAAATAACAAAAATAACAAGAAAATATATGACGAGATTCATAGGAAAATTAGGAAACTATGCAAAAATGCAAAAGAAACATGACGAGGAAAATTGCAAGGAAATTGAACACCAGCACAACACCCGGAATACCAAATTAATGCGCAAAAGAATTAATGACATTACTAACAATTAGCAGCTTTCTCCGTAACCCCAAATACCCTCGTGGTTGACGTGAGCGCACGAGAACTTGAAGGGGTTCGAGTCGCGCCAGTGACTTACGAGAGTATGGAGCCGGTCGCTCAGAAAGTCGTGGCGTGCTGATGGGCGTAATCTAGCCTAGGAATCAACATACAGCTGAAAGATGCTGGTGTTGAACGCAATATCCTGAAACAGGATGGAAACGCGGGGGGGGGGGGGGGGGGGAACACTAACAAACGAACACACATCAACGGGTAGCCTAAAAACCAAAGATGGCAAAATCATAATAGAAAAAGATCAGATTTTACATGCGTGGTCAGATTATGTGAAAGACCTTTATGATGATACAAGAGAAGAACAATATGGTCATCGGAATAATAATGACGGACCAGCAATTGTAAAGATGGAAGTTCAGAATGCTCTTAACCATATGAAAACAGGCAAGACCCCGGGTACAGATAACTATGATGACAATACAGTATGCTTTAGAACTGGGGTCACCAAACTTTTTTCACGGCGGGCCGGATAATTGACAAAATGACGAGCACGGGGCGGATAACTGACAACATGACGAGCGTGGGCCGGATACTTATTCTGTACAATAGTTGCGCCTTCTCCGTGGCGAAGGCCTTACGGACGCGGTTCGTAATCCCGTATACCCACGTTCGAAATACAGGTGCGAGCGATTTGGCAGCAGACAATGTTGCGCTGGTTTTTACGCTATGTTATGGGTGCCGGTCGTTCGAAAAGCAATGGTAAACTACTGAACATAAACTTGCCAAGACATCAACAACAGCAAACAATGCTGGTGTTGACTGCAAACGTCCTGTAAAGGATATGCAACTAACTTTAACAATAATTTTAAGCTAGAACGAAAGCTCTGGAAAAAAAGACGAAAAACTAAGTTAATCATGGAAAGGGCGTGCAATGCACACAAACAAACAAACACACAAACATAGACAACCAACATATTTATATTTATTTACTAAACAAAGTTATCAAAGAAGGCGACGTTAGCAAAAAGATAGTTACATCAGACATATTGTGCACATATCCGAATCTCACAAACTAAGCAGCAAAAGAGGATAGTGAGTTTTGTGAAACTGACGTGTGGCTTTCAAAATACCATCAATGTTTGGTTTGGAATTGCTGCATCCAATCAAGAGAATTTCTTTTAAATGTTCATCAGTCAATCTCATTCGATGTGGTGACTTCACAGACTTCTTTTTTGAAAATGTTAGCTCACAGACATAAGTTGTTCCAAACAGTGATGTCATACCAGCGGCAAATTTCTTAAGTTTCGGAACCTCAACATCAGGTAAGCAGCGGTACTTTCTTCTCAATGAGCTCCAACTGTAATTCAACTGGCACACCATTAAGGTTACAAACAAACGGATTCTGGAACAGAAGGATGTCACTCTCAAATCTGTCAAGATCTGAAAATCTCTCCAAACTCTTTGAAACAGTGAAAATGAGAAAGGTTTTCTCCATCAAGTTGTGCTTCCAACAATGACAGCTTTCTTCGAAATCCTTTGATGGTTCTGTAGAGATCACAGACGAGATAATACTTTCCCTGAAGTTTCAAGTTCAGTTCATTCATATCGACCAAAATTGACAACTTTGGCAGCCAGGTAGGATCTGACAGCTGTGAATCAGCTTTATCTTTTTCAGTGAGGAAAACATCTATTTCGTTTCGGAGCTTGTAAAAACGAAGCAGGAATTTAACGCAGCTGAGCCACCTGACTGACATGTGATAAGGCAAGTCACAGAATTCAGAATCAATTTCTTCAAGAAAAGCCTAGAACTGATGGTGAATGAGTGCACGTGTAATTGCTGATGTACGATGCAGTGTGTGAACAGAACACAACAAATGAACACGAGAAGTTGTAATGTACTCGAGAGATCAATAGAATCATCCATCGCCAGAGAATACTACAACAAGTTCCTAGCTTTCTCGCGTATCTGTAGCACAATGTTCTCTCCAAGTTCTTCTGTTCTCCGCACAACTGAACTTGCCGAAAGGCTGATAGTTCCAAATAAATCGGCTTTCTCAGGACACAAGTCATTTGCTGCTTCGATCACACACACTCTTTAATGACGTTGCCATCAGTAAACGGTTTTCCTCGTTTCTCTTCGTATATTTCCTTGTTATTTTTGTTATTTCTTCTTATTTCCATGAGTTTTAAGATGTCTTCCATCATCCATTTCTTGCGCCCTATTATCTTTATTTTTGGGATTAATATTGTTGTTAGTGCAGCTTCTTGACTGATTTCTTTTATATTTTCAATTGGTCACTGACGTCTTGAAATAATATTGCATTGCCATATCGGACAATGCAGCGAATCTGTTCTTTACCTCTACGTTGAATTTACTTTTATCTCCTCACTCTTCGGTGCCTGTAGATCAAATTTTGCGTTTCTATTTGTATATTTGACTTTCTTTAAGTTTATATGTAAATTGCCTATGATTAATTAATCAATAGTTGCAGTAGCAGTCTGCACTTGGTAGGGGGACATAAACATCTAATATTGTTACAAGGGAGGTTACTGGAACTTGAAAAAGAAAATGGTATACCTAGCTACAATACCTCTAAATAACACTAAAGTCTTTTATTTTTATTTGAAAATAAAGCAGTTAATACCGAAGCCAATATCTGCAATCGTGAGAAGAAATATATTTAATTCTTTAAAAAACATTTGTTTAATCTCTTCTTTACTTACATTTTATTATCAACTTTTTCAATTCTCCGTTTATGTTTAATTTTTTAAACTCTACTTTTAATGATAGTGAATCTATCCGCTTGATTGCGTTTCCCCTCTGTGGGGAAAGAACATTTTTTTACTGGCCTCTTAAGGCCACCCACAATTTAAAGAAAATTTACTTACATTAACGGCAAAAGACCTTGGAAGTCTATGGGGTTTATGTTGATAAATATGTTTAGAGGAAATGTCATTTATGTTTGTAAATTTCATTCAATTTGAACAAATAGCTCTCTCTCTCTCTCTCTCTCTCTCTCTCTCTCTCTCTCTCTCTCTCTCTCTCTCTCTCTCTCTCTCTCTCTCTCTCTCTCTCTCTCTCTCTCTCTCTCTCTCTCTCTCTCAAATGCTGGTGCAATTACGTTTGCTTAGAGAATATTTAAAATATCATAATAACATGATAGTAATGCCTTGATGGGTGCCTCCTTCCCTCCGCTAGCCTATGGGACACCCTTGGACAAGGTGGAGTACCCGTTTAGCCCACCGATCAGGGTTACGTGAAGCCATGAGTGCAGGTGGTGGATGAAGTTGAAGAGCAGCCGACAGATAGTTTAGTTGTACGTTATGGCCTCCAGCTTCACGACGTAATGCAGATGATCTCTTTTTTGGGAGACATTGGCTACGGTCATCGACCAGTATGGTCACTGCTAGGAAGGAAAGCAATGGCAAACTACCTTCTTTACAGATACCAAGAATATCATGTACTGCAGTCTTATCGATAATCAGAGAAACAGCGTAAATGGGTGCTCCATAGGAGCAGCCTCGCCCGGTAGGGGTAGTCATGTGCACCAGGTGACTCCAGACCGTCATCAGGAGACTGAGTGCAAAAGAATATCAACATTGAAAGTAGGAACTTGGAATGTAAGAACTATGAGTAGGGATGGGAAATTTGATAACATTAAGAATGAAATGAGAAGATTAAATATTAACCTTTTAGGTGTACGTGAGACCAGATGGACAGGAATGGGCATTATGACATCTGAGGAATATAGAATAATCTATTCTGATGGAGAGAAACAACAGCGAGGAGTAGCAATTATAATGGATACAGAGAGAGCAAAATCGATCAAAGGATATTGCACTGTATCAGACAGAGTGTTACTGGTGAAGTTGAGTGGAAGACCTTCTGATGTCAACGTCATACAAGTTTATGCACCAACAGCAGACAGTAGTGATGACAGCATCGATGAATGTTATATTGATTTAGAGAAAGCCTTCAAGAAATGCAAGAATTCTGAAGTAGCTATCATAATGGGTGACTTAAATGCCAAAGTTGGAAATCAACAGGACGGATGCACAGTGGGCAAGTATGGACTAGGGGAACAGAATGAAAGAGGTTGTACAGTGGGCACAAGAGAAAGATTTTATTATTGGAAACACCTGGTTTCAACAGCACCCAAGAAGATTATGGACATGGAGGAGTCCTGATCATAAGATTAGAAATCAGATTGATTACATCCTCATCAACAGAAGATTTCGAAATGTCTTAAAAGTCGAAAAAAACTATACCAAGCGCAAACTGCTGTAGGACCATAGATTAATATTAAGCAATTTACATATAAAATTAAAGAAAGTCAAATATTCACCAAGAAACACACAATTTGATCTACAAGCACTGAAGAGTGAAGAAATAAAAGATAAATTCAACGTAGAGGTAAAAAACAGATTCGATGCATTGTCCGATATGGAAATATTATTTCAAGACGTCAGTGACCAATGGGAAATGTTAAAGAAATCAGTCAACCAAGCTGCAGAAAAATCCATCCCAAAAATAAAGATAATAGGACGCAAGAAATGGATGACGGAAGACATCTTAAAACTCATGGAAGTAAGAAGAAATAACAAAAATAACAAGAAAACATATGAAGAGATTCACAGGAAAATTAGGAAACTATGCAAAGATGCAAAAGAAACATGACGAGGAAAATTGCAAGGAAATTGAACACCAGCACAACACCCGGAATACCAAATTAATGCGCAAAAGAATTAATGACATTACTAACAATTAGCAGCTTTCTCCGTAACCCCAAATACCCTCGTGGTTGACGTGAGCGCACGAGAACTTGAAGGGGTTCGAGTCGCGCCAGTGACTTACGAGAGTATGGAGCCGGTCGCTCAGAAAGTCGTGGCGTGCTGATGGGCGTAATCTAGCCTAGGAATCAACATACAGCTGAAAGATGCTGGTGTTGAACGCAATATCCTGAAACAGGATGGAAACGCGGGGGGGGGGGGGGGGGGGGAACACTAACAAACGAACACACATCAACGGGTAGCCTAAAAACCAAAGATGGCAAAATCATAATAGAAAAAGATCAGATTTTACATGCGTGGTCAGATTATGTGAAAGACCTTTATGATGATACAAGAGAAGAACAATATGGTCATCGGAATAATAATGACGGACCAGCAATTGTAAAGATGGAAGTTCAGAATGCTCTTAACCATATGAAAACAGGCAAGACCCCGGGTACAGATAACTATGATGACAATACAGTATGCTTTAGAACTGGGGTCACCAAACTTTTTTCACGGCGGGCCGGATAATTGACAAAATGACGAGCACGGGGCGGATAACTGACAACATGACGAGCGTGGGCCGGATACTTATTCTGTACAATAGTTGCGCCTTCTCCGTGGCGAAGGCCTTACGGACGCGGTTCGTAATCCCGTATACCCACGTTCGAAATACAGGTGCGAGCGATTTGGCAGCAGACAATGTTGCGCTGGTTTTTACGCTATGTTATGGGTGCCGGTCGTTCGAAAAGCAATGGTAAACTACTGAACATAAACTTGCCAAGACATCAACAACAGCAAACAATGCTGGTGTTGACTGCAAACGTCCTGTAAAGGATATGCAACTAACTTCAACAATAATTTTAAGCTAGAACGAAAGCTCTGAAAAAAAAGACGAAAAACTAAGTTAATCATGGAAAGGGCGTGCAATGCACACAAACAAACAAACACACAAACATAGACAACCAACATATTTATATTTATTTACTAAACAAAGTTATCAAAGAAGGCGACGTTAGCAAAAAGATAGTTACATCAGACATATTGTGCACATATCCGAATCTCACAAACTAAGCAGCAAAAGAGGATAGTGAGTTTTGTGAAACTGACGTGTGGCTTTCAAAATACCATCAATGTTTGGTTTGGAATTGCTGCATCCAATCAAGAGAATTTCTTTTAAATGTTCATCAGTCAATCTCATTCGATGTGGTGACTTCACAGACTTCTTTTTTGAAAATGTTAGCTCACAGACATAAGTTGTTCCAAACAGTGATGTCATACCAGCGGCAAATTTCTTAAGTTTCGGAACCTCAACATCAGGTAAGCAGCGGTACTTTCTTCTCAATGAGCTCCAACTGTAATTCAACTGGCACACCATTAAGGTTACAATCAAACGGATTCTGGAACAGAAGGATGTCACTCTCAAATCTGTCAAGATCTGAAAATCTCTCCAAACTCTTTGAAACAGTGAAAATGAGAAAGGTTTTCTCCATCAAGTTGTGCTTCCAACAATGACAGCTTTCTTCGAAATCCTTTGATGGTTCTGTAGAGATCACAGACGAGATAATACTTTCCCTGAAGTTTCAAGTTCAGTTCATTCATATCGACCAAAATTGACAACTTTGGCAGCCAGGTAGGATCTGACAGCTGTGAATCAGCTTTATCTTTTTCAGTGAGGAAAACATCTATTTCGTTTCGGAGCTTGTAAAAACGAAGCAGGAATTTAACGCAGCTGAGCCACCTGACTGACATGTGATAAGGCAAGTCACAGAATTCAGAATCAATTTCTTCAAGAAAAGCCTAGAACTGATGGTGAATGAGTGCACGTGTAATTGCTGATGTACGATGCAGTGTGTGAACAGAACACAACAAATGAACACGAGAAGTTGTAATGTACTCGAGAGATCAATAGAATCATCCATCGCCAGAGAATACTACAACAAGTTCCTAGCTTTCTCGCGTATCTGTAGCACAATGTTCTCTCCAAGTTCTTCTGTTCTCCGCACAACTGAACTTGCCGAAAGGCTGATAGTTCCAAATAAATCGGCTTTCTCAGGACACAAGTCATTTGCTGCTTCGATCACACACACTCTTTAATGACGTTGCCATCAGTAAACGGTTTTCCTCGTTTCTCTTCGTATATTTCCTTGTTATTTTTGTTATTTCTTCTTATTTCCATGAGTTTTAAGATGTCTTCCATCATCCATTTCTTGCGCCCTATTATCTTTATTTTTGGGATTAATATTGTTGTTAGTGCAGCTTCTTGACTGATTTCTTTTATATTTTCAATTGGTCACTGACGTCTTGAAATAATATTGCATTGCCATATCGGACAATGCAGCGAATCTGTTCTTTACCTCTACGTTGAATTTACTTTTATCTCCTCACTCTTCAGGTGCCTGTAGATCAAATTTTGCGTTTCTATTTGTATATTTGACTTTCTTTAAGTTTATATGTAAATTGCCTATGATTAATTAATCAATAGTTGCAGTAGCAGTCTGCACTTGGTAGGGGGACATAAACATCTAATATTGTTACAAGGGAGGTTACTAGAACTTGAAAAAGAAAATGGTATACCTAGCTACAATACCTCTAAATAACACTAAAGTCTTTTATTTTTATTTGAAAATAAAGCAGTTAATACCGAAGCCAATATCTGCAATCGTGAGAAGAAATATATTTAATTCTTTAAAAAACATTTGTTTAATCTCTTCTTTACTTACATTTTATTATCAACTTTTTCAATTCTCCGTTTATGTTTAATTCTTTAAACTGTACTTTTAATGATAGTGAATCTATCCGCTTGATTGCGTTTCCCCTCTGTGGGGAAACACATTTTTTTACTGGCCTCTTAAGGCCACCCACAATTTAAAGAAAATTTACTTACATTAACGGCAAAAGACCTTGGAAGTCTATGGGGTTTATGTTGATAAATATGTTTAGAGGAAATGTCATTTATGTTTGTAAATTTCATTCAATTTGAACAAATAGCTCTCTCTCTCTCTCTCTCTCTCTCTCTCTCTCTCTCTCTCTCTCTCTCTCTCTCTCTCTCTCTCTCTCTCTCTCTCTCTCTCTCTCTCTCTCTCTCTCTCTCTCTCTCTCTCTCTCTCTCTCTCTCTCAAATGCTGGTGCAATTACGTTTGCTTAGAGAATATTTAAAATATCATAATAACATGATAGTAATGCCTTGATGGGTGCCTCCTTCCCTCCGCTAGCCTATGGGACCCCCTTGGACAAGGTGGAGTACCCTTTTAGCCCACCGATCAGGGTTATGTGAAGCCATGTGCGCAGGTGGTGGATTAAGTTGAAGAGCAGCCGACAGATAGTTGTAGGCTATGGCTTCCAGCTTCACGACGTAATGGAGATGATCTCTTTTTTGGGAGACATTGGCTACGGTCATCGACCAGTATGGTCACTGCTAGGAAGGAAAGCAATGGCAAACTACCTTCTTTACAGATGCCAAGAATATCATGTACTGCAGTCTTATCGATAATCAGAGAAACGGCGTAAATGGGTGCTCCACAGGAGCAGCCTCGCCCGGTAGGGGTAGTCATGTGCACCAGGTGACTCCAGACCGTCATCAGGAGACTGAGTGCAAAAGAATATCAACATTGAAAGTAGGAACTTGGAATGTAAGAACTATGAGGGGGGATGGGAAATTTGATAACATTAAGAATGAAATGAGAAGATTAAATATTAACCTTTTAGGTGTACGTGAGACCAGATGGACAGGAATGGGCATTATGACATCTGAGGAATATAGAATAATCTATTCTGATGGAGAGAAACAACAGCGAGGAGTAGCAATTATAATGGATACAGAGAGAGCAAAATCGATCAAAGGATATTGCACTGTATCAGACAGAGTGTTACTGGTGAAGTTGAGTGGAAGACCTTCTGATGTCAACGTCATACAAGTTTATGCACCAACAGCAGACAGTAGTGATGACAGCATCGGTGAATGTTATATTGATTTAGAGAAAGCCTTCAAGAAATGCAAGAATTCTGAAGTAGCTATCATAATGGGTGACTTAAATGCCAAAGTTGGAAATCAACAGGACGGATGCACAGTGGGCAAGTATGGACTAGGGGAACAGAATGAAAGAGGTTGTACAGTGGGCACAAGAGAAAGATTTTATTATTGGAAACACCTGGTTTCAACAGCACCCAAGAAGATTATGGACATGGAGGAGTCCTGATCATAAGATTAGAAATCAGATTGATTACATCCTCATCAACAGAAGATTTCGAAATGTCTTAAAAGTCGAAAAAATTATACCAAGCGCAAACTGCTGTAGGACCATAGATTAATATTAAGCAATTTACATATAAAATTAGAAAGTCAAATATTCACAAGAAACACACAATTTGATCTACAAGCACTGAAGAGTGAAGAAATAAAAGATAAATTCAACGTAGAGGTAAAAAACAGATTCGATGCATTGTCCGATATGGAAATATTATTTCAAGACGTCAGTGACCAATGGGAAATGTTAAAGAAATCAGTCAACCAAGCTGCAGAAACAACCATCCCAAAATAAAGATAATAGGACGCAAGAAATTGATGACGGAAGACATCTTAAAACTCATGGAAGTAAGAAGAAATAACAAAAATAACAAGAAAATATATGACGAGATTCATAGGAAAATTAGGAACTATGCAAAAATGCAAAGAAACATGACGAGGAAAATTGCAAGGAAATTGAACACCAGCACAACACCCGGAATACCAAATTAATGCACAAAAGAATTAATGACATTACTAACAATTAGCAGCTTTCTCCGTAACCCCATATACTCTCGTGATTGACGAGAGCGCACGAGAACTTGAAGAGGTTCGAGTCGCGCCAGTGACTTACGAGAGTATGGAGCCGGTCGCTCAGAAAGTCGTGGCGTGCTGATGGGCGTAATCTAGCCTAGGAATCAACATACAGCTGAAAGATGCTGGTGTTGAACGCAATATCCTGAAACAGGATGGAAACGCGGGGGGGGGGGGGGGAACACTAACAAACGAACACACATCAACGGGTAGCCTAAAAACCAAAGATGGCAAAATCATAATAGAAAAAGATCAGATTTTACATGCGTGGTCAGATTATGTGAAAGACCTTTATGATGATACAAGAGAAGAACAATATGATCATCGGAATAATAATGACGGACCAGCAATTTTAAAGATGGAAGTTCAGAATGCTCTTAACCATATGAAAACAGGCAAGACCCTTGGTACAGATAACTATGATGACAATACAGTAGAAATGATCAATGCTTTAGAACTGGGGTCACCAAACTTTTTTCACGGCGGGCCGGATAACTGACAAAATGACGAGCACGGGGCGGATAACTGACAACATGACGAGCGTGGGCCGGATACTTATTCTGTACAATAGTTGCGCCTTCTCCGTGGCGAAGGCCTTACGGACGCGGTTCGTAATCCCGTATAGGCCTACCCACGTTCGAAATACAGGCTGCGAGCGATTTGGCAGCAGACAACGTTGCGCTGGTTTTTACGCTATGTTATGGGTGCCGGTCGTTCGAAAAGCAATGGTAAACTACTGAACATAAACTTGCCAAGACATCAACAACAGCAAACAATGCTGGTGTTGACTGCAAACGTCCTGTAAAGGATATGCAACTAACTTTAACAATAATTTTAAGCTAGAACGAAAGCTCTGGAAAAAAAGACGAAAAACTAAGTTAATCATGGAAAGGGCGTGCAATGCACACAAACAAACAAACAAAGACAACCAACATTTTTATATTTATTTACTAAACAAAGTTATCAAAGAAGGCGACGTTAGCAAAAAGATAGTTACATCAGACATATTGTGCACATATCCGAATCTCACAAACTAAGCAGCAAAAGAGGATAGTGAGTTTTGTGAAACTGACGTGTGGCTTTCAAAATACCATCAATGTTTGGTTTGGAATTGCTGCATCCAATCAAGAGAATTGCTTTCAAATGTTCATCAGTCAATCTCATTCGATGTGGTGACTTCACAGACTTCTTTTTTGAAAATGTTAGCTCACAGACATATGTTGTTCCAAACAATGATGTCATACCAGCGGCAAATTTCTTAAGTTTCGGAAACTCAACATCAGGTAAGCAGCGGTACTTCCTTCTCAATGAGCTCCAACTGTAATTCAACTGGCACACCATTAAGGTTACAAACAAACGGATTCTGGAACAGAAGGATGTCACTCTCAAATCTGTCAAGATCTGAAAATCTCTCCAAACTCTTTGAAACAGTGAAAATGAGAAAGGTTTTCTCCATCAAGTTGTGCTTCCAACAATGACAGCTTTCTTCGAAATCCTTTGATGGTTCTGTAGAGATCACAGACGAGGTAATACTTTCCCTGAAGTTTCAAGTTCAGTTCATTCATATCGACCAAAATTGACAACTTTGGCAGCCAGGTAGGATCTGACAGCTGTGAATCAGCTTTATCTTTTTCAGTGAGGAAAACATCTATTTCGTTTCGGAGCTTGTAAAAACGAATCAGGACTTTACCGCAGCTAAGCCACCTGACTGATATGTGATAAGGCAAGTCACAGAATTCAGAATCAATTTCTTCAAGAAAAGCCTAGAACTGACGGTGAATGAGTGCATGTTCCCGAATGAAGTTCACAGCAGAAACTACTGGTTTCAGTACACAAGAAATGTCTAAATCTTTCCTACAGAGTACTTGCTGATGTACGATGCAGAGTATGAACAGACCGCCCGGAATTTGCAAATCTTCCAAATGAGTGCTGATCTGCCCCAACAGACCCTTCCTCACTACAGTCATGTTTTTTCCCTCATCAACTGTAACACCTCGAAGCTGATTCCACCGAAGGTTATAGTCTTGGAAAATTGTTTGCACTGCCACGAAAATGACTTTCCCAGCTGTTGTTCCATGCATGCTGCAAACAGACGCCAACTCTTCTGTTATCTGAAAGTCCAAATTGACACCACAAATGAACACGAGATGTTGTGACGTACTCGAGAGATCAATAGACTCATCCAGCGCCAGAGAATACTGCAAGTTCCTAGCTTTCTCGCGTATCTGTAACACTATGTTCTCTCCAAGTTCTTCTGTTCTCCGCACAACTAAACTTGCCGAAAGGCTGATAGTTCCAAACAAATCGGCTTTCTCAGGACACAAGCCATTTGAAGCTTCGATCACACACACTCTTTAATGACGTTGCCATCGGTAAACGGTTGTCCTCGTTATGCCATCTTATGCACTGTTTTGTAACCTGTACGAGTGACAGACTCATTTTCAGCAAATTTTCTCGTGAAGAGATTTCTTTGCGTTTCAAAACCACGTTTAATGGTCTAATATTTCCCAGAGCGTAATTTTCCTGAAAACTTGTAATATGTTAATGGATGTTTTGTTTCGTAGTGACGCTGAAGATTGTACTCTTTCAAAACGGCAACACTTTCGCTGCATACTACGCAGCTTGTTTTCTGGTCCTTTGTTTCCACAAAGAAGTACTTTACTCCTCACTCGGCGTCCACTTTTCTTTTCCTACTAGCCATAATTAAGGGTGAAGTACACGGGATCTGAAAATGAAAAAGACATTACATTAGAAACATAATTAAAATCCTATTGAAACACAAAAAAAGCAGAGGACTAGGGGTCACTGGTGAAGCTACAGCTCATCTGTCTGTCATTTACTGCCAATATAGTACCTTGCGGTGTATGGCAGAGGGGTCTTTGAGCCTGAGGAATAAAGGCCGCCTGCCTAGTGCAGTCGCCGCGAACTGTGCAGGTTAGGATTTTCTTTTTGCCCCTGACAGAAAAAAATCCGACATCTTACCGAGGCATCGAATCCGGGCCTCCCGAATGAGAGTCCGGCGTTCTAGCCTCTCGGCCAGCCGCTCCTCTCTCGGCCAGCCGCTCCTCTACAGCTCATCAAAGGTACATATACAGTTTATAGGTACCTTTGTGTAACCGCACAGAGATGATAGAGATAATAGCACAACGCTGAGGGTTCATAGAAGATTATGGACATGGAGGAGTCCAGACAGCAGGATTAAAAACCAGATAGATTACATCCTGATTAGCAAAAAGTTTCGAAATGCGTTAACAGTCGTAAAAACAGTTCCAAATGCAGACTGTTACAGTGGTCACAGATTAATTACAGGCACATTGAGGGTAAAGTTAAAGAAAGTCAAGTATACAGCAGGAAACCCTAAATATGACTTGTGCAAATTGAAAACTGACAAAGAAATACAAGATAATTTTAACATAGAAGTAAAGAACAAATTTGATATATTGTCTGATCTAGAGATCCTATTTCAAGATGTAGATGATCAATGGGAAATGATGAAGAATTCAATCAGTTGTGCAGCAGAAAAAACTATTCCAAAAGTAAAGAAAGTGGGCCGTAAGACATGGATGACTGAAGAAATTTTACAACTAATGGAAACAAGAAGACAGAACAAAAATAATCCTGCCAAATATGAAGAAACTCACAGAAAAGTCAGAACCTTATGTAAGGAGGCAAAAGAAACATGGCTTGAGAAAAATTGCAGAGAAATTGAAAAACAACATAACAGTAACAATGCGAAACTAATGCACAAAAGAATTCAGGAGCTTACTAATCAAAGAACACGTACATCAGCAGGCTGCCTAAAGACAAACGATGGAAAAGTCATAATAGAAAAAGATCAGATCTTACATGAATGGTCAGATTACGTGAAAAACCTTTATAACGATAACAGAGACGAACAGTATAATGTTCAAAATAATAATGGAGGACCAACAATTTTGAAGATGGAGGTTCAGAATGCTCTTAACCACATGAAATCTGGCAAGACCCCCGGTTCAGACAGCATCACAACAGAAATGATTAATGCTTTAGAAGAATATGGAATAGATAAAGTTACCAGTCTGCTTAATACAATATATGATAATGGAAATATACCTCAGGAGTTATGTAATTCTGTATTTATTGCAATCCCAAAGAAATCGGGAGCCTTGGAATGTGATCAACATCGAACAATTAGTATAATGAGTCACATCACAAAGATTTTGCTAAGAATTATCATGCAAAGAGTTAGGAGGAAAATACAACCTGAAATAGGAGAAGAACAATGTGGGTTTGTGGAAGGCAAGGGTACAGTAAATGCTGTGTATATACTGAGAACCATAATCGAACGTTCTATAGAAGTAAACAAAGATCTACACCTTTGCTTTATTGACTACACAAAGGCTTTTGATAAAGTGAGACATGTCAACATGATAAGGATGCTTCAAGATCTACAAATTGATGGAAAAGATCTTAGACTTGTAAAAAACATATATTGGAAACAACAAGCTGCCATAAGAGTTGATAGTGAAGTAAGCCAATATCAGCCTATTAAAAGGGGTGTGAGACAGGGAGGGATGTGTAATGTCTCCAGATCTATTTTCCCTGTACAGTGAAAGTATTTTCAGAAATATAGAAGATATGGAAGGAATCAACATTGGGGGACGATGCATCAATAACATTAGATATGCAGATGATACAGTCTTGATTGCAGACAATGAACAGGACCTGCAAAATTTAGTAGATGCGGTTGTTACACACAGTGAACAACTAGGGTTAGAATTAAATTGTAAAAAGACACAGATTATGGTCGTCACTAGGAAGGACGTAATACCACAATGTAATATACAAGTAAATGGGAATATTCTTCAACAAGTGAGTAGGTACAATTATATCGGAACAGTAATAACATCTGATGGGAGATGCCTTGAAGAGATTAGAACAAGAATCGCCATGGCAAAAGTAGCCTTTAGCAAGATGAAAAACATATTGACCAATAAAAAGATGTCAATTGAAACGAGAAAAAGAGTGTTGAGATGCTACATAGAACCTGTACTTTTATATGGATGTGAAGCGTGGACAATGAGCAGTCAGGCTGAAAGACATCTGATGGCTGTAGAGATGTGGTTTCTGAGGAAAATGCAAAGAATACCATGGACAGCGAGAAAGACCAATGAACAAGTCCTTCAAGAAACAAATGAAGATCGTAAATTGATTAGAGAAATTAGACGTAGACAGTCAAAATTCTTTGGGCATGTTATGAGAAGAAATGGATTGGAGAATTTGGTGACAACTGGTAAGATCGAGGGGAACAGACCAAGGGGAAGACCTAGAAGCAAGTACCTGGATGGCTTGGCCTTGTGGCATGATCGAGACAGAACCACGGAGCTGATCCATGACTCTGGTGATCGAGTGAAATGGCAGAACATGACCGCCCACGCTTACCGGCATGGCACATGATGGATTGATGGAGGGTTCATGGGCCGTAGAAGAAGAGAGGAATAAGAAGACAAAGAGAATTTCATTCTGTCTCTACGGGTAACAATAAAAATCAACGATTTAAAGATATCAGAAGAAATTCAGGTCAGTGTACAGGGAACCAGAATAATGTAATTGTAAAGATACAACAACATCTGATTAATAATGCCAATGCCCTAATAAATAAAATTTATGATTAGATGCAATGACAAAATAGACATCCCCATTAATAAACATACACATGATCATTCTTCACAGTACAATTGATATTCCATCACAGCTTGGGTAGTCATCCAACACAGTACCTGTGATCCTCATCACAGCTTGGATAATCATCCAACATTGTAACTGTAGTCTTATACACAGCACCGGCAATTATCAGACAACAAGATGGAACAAAGGTCATTCATTCAGTAGCATGTCCTTTGCAGAACCTCGCTCCCATAACAACCTTCCGGAAAACCTCTCGATCACAAGCAAGATTTCCCGCTTCAGATACATCCACCTGGAGACCATCCGCCACATCCTGCACCCATCTTCTCTTTGGCCTTCCTCTTCCTCTCTTCCCAGGCATATATCCCTCCATTATTGTTCTCAGGCACAGACATAGCTATTATATTCCTATATTCCTATTTAAACTATGAAGGTTCGTTCAAAGCTCACCCCACAGCAGATAATCGTCAATCCACAACCAAGATCCTCTTGGATCTTTTGGATCTTCACAGGGCCTGTCTACCCTCTCAACTGCGGTCTGGAAAAACAGTGGCTACGCTCAGCCGTGCCTGGGGCATGTTCGCCCATCTACTTGGTAGTGGCTCAGGGGTTTAAGTTCAAACCCTCTGCTGAAAATTAGACATCAGCATCTCTTCGGCCTAAGTTGTTCCCAATGCCAAAGAGTCGGGAACATGACTTTACTGGGCTGTTATAGGCACGCCAACACAACATCCCAGCATCCTATACATTTTTTACCAGGGTATCAAGGGATATGCTACTCCATACTCTTGTAGAGTTGCGGCAGGCGGCTTCATTTGGTAATAGAATATATCTCATAATAAGTTCGCAAAATTTATAAATAGGGCCACCTAAATAAACAATCTAGTGCAGCCAGGAGGTCTCCGCACGTGTGAAGATCTCCTATTAATCTAAACATAATATTTACATTTAAATTGTATCACAACGTCTCGTGTTTCATAGTTATATCAAGTAAATTCGAGTACCGACGGCTGGCCGGATGAAATGAAGTCGCGGGCCGGATCCGGCCAGCGGGCCGTACTTTGGTGACCCCTGGCTTAAACAATCTTGACAGTGTTGTGCATATGGAAAACTCCAGATTACTGCGGTGTACCGGTTCTCAACTCAGCTCAACCTAATTCAGTACAATTCAGCTCACTTCAACTTAACTCAACTCAACTAAGTACAGCTCACCTCATCTTAGTTCAACTCAGCTCAACTCAACTCAACTCAATTCAATTCAGCTCACCTCAGCTCAACTCAATTCTGCTTAAATCAACGCAATTCAACTCAACACAGCTCAACTCAGTCAACTCACCTCAACGCAACTCACCCCAACTCAACTCAAATCAGCTCAACTCAATTCAGCTAACTTCAACTCAACTCAACTCAACTAATTTCAGCTCACCTCACCTCACTCAACTCAACTCAGCTCAACTCAATTCAGCTAGCATCAACTCAACTCAGCTCAAGTCAATTCAGCTCACCTCAGCTCAACTCAACTCAACTTAGCTCAATTCAATTCAGCTCACCTCAACTCAGTTCAGTTCAGCTCGAATGTGTCTAGTCAACATTGCTAGGTGCTGGTAAACAGAAGCTACTGTGGCTAGTCAACATTGCTAGGTGCTGGTAAACAGAAATGACTGTCTAGTCAACATTGCTAGGTGCTGGTAAACAGAAATGACTGTCTAGTCAACATTGCTAGGTGCTGGTAAACAGAAACGACTGTGTCTAGTCAACATTGCTAGGTGCTGGTAAACAGAAACGACTGTGTCTAGTCAACATTGCTAGGTGCTGGTAAACAGAAATGACTGTCTTACCAACATTGCTAGGTACTGGTAAACAGAAACGACTGTGTCTAGTCAACATTGCTAGGTACTGGTAAACAGAAGCTACTGTGTCTAGTCAACATTGCTAGGTACTGGTAAACAGAAATGACTGTCTAGTAACATTGCTAGGTGCTGGTAAACAGAAATGACTGTGTCTAGTCAACATTGCTAGGTGCTGGTAAACAGAAGCTAGTGTGTCTAGTCAACATTGCTAGGTACTGGTAAACAGATATGACTGTCTAGTCAACATTGCTAGGTGCTGGTAAACAGAAACGACTGTGTCTAGTCAACATTGCTAGGTGCTGGTAAACAGAAGCTACTGTGTCTAGTCAACATTGCTAGGTGCTGGTAAACAGAAGCTAGTGTGTATAGGCAACATTGCTAGGTGCTGGTAAACAGAAGCTACTGTGTCTAGTCAACATTGCTAGGTACTGGTAAACAGATATGACTGTCTAGTCAACATTGCTAGGTGCTGGTAAACAGAAACGACTGTGTCTAGTCAACATTGCTAGGTGCTGGTAAACAGAAGCTACTGTGTCTAGTCAACATTGCTAGGTGCTGGTAAACAGAAGCTACTGTGTATAGTCAACATTGCTAGGTGCTGGTAAACAGAAATGACTGTCTAGTCAACATTGCTAGGTGCTGGTAAACAGAAATGACTGTCTAGTCAACATTGCTAGGTGCTGGTAAACAGAAACGACTGTGTCTAGTCAACATTGCAAGGTGCTGGTAAACAGAAACGACTGTGTCTAGTCAACATTGCTAGGTGCTGGTAAACAGAAACGACTGTGTCTAGGCAACATTGCTAGGTGCTGGTAAACAGAAACGACTGTGTCTAGTCAACATTGCTAGGTGCTGGTAAACAGAAACGACTGTGTCTAGTCAACATTGCTAGGTGCTGGTAAACAGAAACGACTGTGTCTAGTCAACATTGCTAGGTGCTGGTAAACAGAAACGACTGTGTCTAGTCAACATTGCTAGGTGCTGGTAAACAGAAACGACTGTGTCTAGTCAACATTGCTAGGTGCTGGTAAACAGAAGCTACTGTGTCTAGTCAACATTGTTAGATGCTGGTAAACAGAAGCTACTGAGTCTAGTCAACATTGCTAGGTGCTGGTAAACAGAAATGACTGTCTAGTCAACATTGCTAGGTGCTGGTAAACAGAAACGACTGTGTCTAGTCAACATTGCTAGGTGCTGGTAAGCAGAAACGACTGTGTCTAGTCAACATTGCTAGGTGCTGGTAAACAGAAGCTACAGTGTCTAGTCAACATTGCTAGGTGCTGGTAAACAGAAGCTACAGTGTCTAGTCAACATTGCTAGGTGCTGGTAAACAGAAGCTACAGTGTCTAGTCAACATTGCTAGGTGCTGGTAAACAGAAGCGACTCCTGGGCACTCAGGACACGGTCATGAGTGAACAGTCTCCATCAGCAGACATCAAAGTGTTAAAGGTTGCAAGTCAAAGGCCGAAGTGTTAAAGGTTGCAGGTCAAAGAAAAGAGGATCGACTTCACCACACCGGTTTTCCAGCACCTGGCTCGGTCTCTCTCCTCACAACGGCAAGCCCCGACTCCCGAGAGCATCAAACAAACCACGAACGTCCCATTTCCAGTGATGATGCGCGGAAGTCTTCATGAGATTTGCGTTGGTGGTCTGAAATCTGTAGTCCGAGAACGAAGCTACGAGCTAATGTGGGCGAGAACGCATCCCAGAAGATATTTTCTATGGACAGCGAGCAAACTGTAACAAGCGAACGAACGAATGAACGAACGAACAAACTTTATTTTCAAAGGGGTAAGAATTGGGCACGCAGACATGTCTGATATTCTGCTCTTCTTCTCGCTTTCCTCTCATACGTTATTTGATTCAACATCACTTATGAAGCTAATCTTAAACAACAAAAGATCAATATGCATTAAACGAATGGAAAATAATCATAATACATGACTAACTAAGGCAATTTTTAACATGGCCATTATAAATACCTAAAGAAGATGTAACGTACCATACGTATGGGAATGTTTATTAGCTAACTGTCGTTTGATATATTTTCATTACTTAATAATAAACAAAATCACAGCTAGTCTTTAAAGACACTTACGACGAGACATGAACATTTTGACATAGACACAGTAACCTTGGAGAAAACGCATTCTGAAGCAGAATGTGGAGATGCAGTGTAAATAATCATCTTGAAATCTGTGATAACAGACGACTTCAACAAGCAGATAGGAACAGTGTGACGTGACTGTCATGGCCAAGTCTCTAAAGAATTGTAATGAACATGTCTTCTTCTTCTTCAGCGTTCCGAGCCACTGAGGTTCTTTGCTGCAGATACAATCCGTCTCCATTCGTCTCTTTGGTGGACCTTCTCTTTCCAGTCGTTGATTCCAAGTGCTTGTAGGTCTGTATATGTATTATCTCTCCACCGTCTTCTTGGTCTACCTCGGGGTCTACGGTCATTTATTTCCTGAGTGTAAGCGAGTTTTGTTTCCCTATTATCTTCCATTCTTTCTATATGCCCCAGCCATTGTAGTCTATTAGCCTTCATGATACCAGTGATTAGCGGGGACTTAAACAGATCATAAATGTCTTTGTGACTTCTCCTTTTCCACTCTCCACTTTGTGTATCCCTAATGGGTCCAAAGATGCGTCTTAAAATTTTGTTCTCAAAGGTTTATAACAAGGCTTCGTCTCCTTTCGTTTTACTCCAGGTTTCAGAGCCATACAGCACAACTGGTCTGATCAGTGTTTTGTATATTGTGATTTTGGTGTTACGAGATAGCGCATTTGATTTTAGTAGATGTTGTAGTGCATAGTATATCTTATTTCCAGAGTTGATTCTAGTTTGTATTTCTTCCCTTATGAGGTTGGAGCAGTTGAAGATTTTACCCAGGTATTTGTATGTTTCCGTTCTTTTAATGGTCATATTATCTATTTGTATGTGGCCAGAGTTTTTAGCCATTCCGTCTCTTGAAATTACCATATATTCTGTCTTATCTTGGTTGATAACCAGCCCCATCTGTTGGGCTTTTTCCTTTAAGTGAGTCAATATTTCCAATGTCTTTTGTTCACTTTGCCCTATAATATCTAAATCATCTGCATAACCAATCAGCTTGGATGTTCCTCCAATATCACATTCCTCCTTTACTTTCCTTACAACTTTCTCCAGAGCCAGATTGAAGAGTAGCGGCGATAGTGCATCACCCTGTTTCAAGCCAGATGTTATTTGGAAAGGGTCTGATTTCCTGCCTTTATATGTTACTATATTATAAGTATCTTCCATGCATAGTCTGGTTATGTTGATTAACTTCCTTGGTATTCTAAATTCCTGCATAGCATTCCATAGACTATTCCTATGGACACTATCATAAGCCTTTTTAAAATCCACAAAAATGTTATGGAGATCTCTTTTATATTCCCAATTTTTCTCGTAAGATAAATATATTTGTCAGAGTCCAGAAAGGGTACAGTGATGCAGTGACATCGTTACGCCCGCCAGGCGACTTAGCTCCCAGTATAGACGCAGTAACTTCGTTACGCCGCCAGGCGAGTAGTAGTTACCGGCCTGCAAGACTGCTGGCTGACAAGCGACCAGCGGTCAAGCAAGGACGACGCTAAACGCACGCATGCCTCGTGACGCCACCTGAGGTGGGAGGCAAGTGGCGAACTAGCGGCAGACAGCTCTGGGACACGGACGTGGACGGACGCAAGAGAGAGAGAAAGGCGTTGTGTGGTTTCTGTGCTGAAAGTCGAGTGTCTGGACATCTTGAGAGTGAGACGTGTGAGCTGTATTGTGGATGTAAGTGTATTGAAGTATCCAGTATATATTGTTGTGATCATCGTTCTGTATTTAATATGTGAATAAATCCATTGAACGGTGTGTCGTTGAGTCTTACGTCAAATCACGTTGTACTTGTACTGTCTCACATGTGTTAGGTTGGCGAGCCAAGTTTAAGACCCTGACATGTGTGGACGTGGTGGCATTCGTCCGGCTTTGAAATGAACGTGTTTATGTGATTAACGATTTAAAACTAGAGTTTGTGAAGTTAGAATTTTTGTCAAACTTTATTAGTACATGTAAATGTGATCGTGGAAGGCTCATTTTGATATATTACTACATTGTTTAAACATGTGTAAGACTATTTGTAAACGTACAGTGCATACATATTGTTTCATCTTGTAAGCGTGTAAAACATTTGTGATTTGTGAAACTTGTCACCGTTTTGACCTTGTCGACATTGTGATCTTGTCGCCATTGTGACCTTGTCGCCATCTTGTAAACTTGATGTCTATGTCCTTACTGAATGTCATCTTGATGTAAGTGATGTGTCATCAATGTTGTAGAGTATTGAGATACATGTAGATTGTCTTTGTGCATTGAGTTGTGGAAAGCAGAAAGTTTGGAAAGAAAGTAACTTGTGTGTTGTAAAAAAATTGTTGACAGACAAACTTACGACATACAATTACACTCAACGCCATACAAACCTAATCAATACTTAGTGACAAGCAGGCACACACCAACAAATAGACGCTAATTCATTTTCCTCCAAAAACAAAGCAGGTTTTTCCGTACCATCCGTAACCTTGCCGTAGAGGTCATTTGTGTTTTCGAAGTAGCGACCCTACAGTTCCTAGCCCGATTTCCAACCGTTCTTCATCGCATCAGGGGCACTTGAGTATATATTTTTTCTTTTCATTTACTTTAAGAATGCAATTTTAGGCACGTATTGTCAATAGAAATCAATTGTAAATTGTTCATTACTAACCACTTATAACATATTTTGTGTGGCTGGTATTTCATTGACATTTTTCATCATGTCTTCATTATTTGATTTCATCGATATGGGGATAAAATTACAGTTGACAGGTGATGAATTAACAAAATGGAGTGAAAAGAAATACTCTGAATACCTACTAGTACAGGAGAAAGCTAATGAACGCGATGAAAGAGCGGCTGAAAGAGCATTAAAGCAGGCAGAGATGGCTGCCAAGCAAGTAGAGGCAGAAACAGCCTTAAAACATGCAGAAGCTGAAAGGGCTGCTAAGCAAATAGAGGCAGAAACAGCCTTAAAGCAAGCTCAGATAGATAGTGAACTTAAGAAAGCAGAAATGGAACGAGAAACAGAATTAAAGAAGGCAGAAATAGCAGCTCAGAATAAGAGAGAAGAACTGGAGTTACAGTTGAAAATGAAACAATTCGACACTGAGACTGCCATTAACAAAGAGTCTAAGAAATCTGAGAGACTGGAGAAAGAAAACCAGTACAAGAAATATCAAGGTATTGTACGTAATTATAGCTCGGGTGACTGCATCGCAGCCTTTACCCAAAATTTTGAAACGTTAATGGAACATTACCAGGTTCCACTGTCTGAATGGAATATTGTTTATATGAGGAGTTTGTCAGGGGAACCTCTTAAAGTCATTGAAACCATCCCCAAAGACCTCAGAAAAGATTACCATTATCTGAAATCTAAGATTATGGCACATTTTATGTTAGACGAGGCAGGTTACAGAGAACAATTCAGTAAGTTGAGCCCAAAACCAACTCAAACGTTCTCTGATTACCTCTGCTTAGTCCGAGATATATTCACCAAATGGACTTCAGCAGCTAAAATTGACAAAAATTATCAGAGATTAGAAGATCTGATTATTAGAGATAAAATTATTTCATCGATTCCATCAGCATTTTCAAAATTTTTGCAAGAGAATGAATGCACTAGTGTAGATGAGATTGAAAGACGTGGTTCGGCATATTACACAGCCAACAAACATTGTTTTGCCAGTGAAGCTACTGACATTAATTTTGTAGCAGCGGCTAACTATGACAAACCCTATAGTAGGCAGAAACCTCATAGGCCTACCTCTGAGAAGTTTAACCACTGCAATTATTGTAAATTTTCACATCATCCAAATGAGATGTGCGATAAGCACCCAGAGTATCAGACTTACCTTCTAAACATGGTAAACAGACAAAATAATGAACGTAGATCTTTCAGAACTCTGCGTAAATGTTTCCTCTGTAAGGCGCACGGACACCATCGAAAAGATTGTAAAGGTAAACAAATATACAACAAAGCAAATGCCGCCTTGTTTGATGGTTCGTCGTCAGATGAAGAACAACCAGGGAAACATCCTGTGAACTCAGCACAGGTTTTTGACGTGTTTAGCGCAAACAAATGCTCTGTTTGTAACACCTTTTATGAAGATGGTATTTTAACATGCGGTCACGCCATCCCTATTGCCAATGAAGAAGCTAATTTGGTAGTAGATTCAAAAGGCAGGATAACCGTCCATCACGGATATGTAAATGGCAAGTCTGCTACAGTCCTTCGTGATACAGGCAGTTCACTTATTGGTCTGAAAAGAACGTTCATAATGCCTACAGACTATACAGGCAGGCACGTAACATGCAGAACATTCTCAGGCAATATTGAGAAATACCCATTAGCATGGGCATATATTGAAACACCTTTCCTCACTGGGAAAGTAAAGTGCGCTGCATTAACAAACCCAGTGTGTGATATAATTATTGGAAATTTACCAGAGGTGAATGATAAACCTCATGACATAACATCTCTGTGTATTGATGATAACATAACATCACCATCCAATGTCATCATTGATAATGTCACACCACCTATTGAATGTATGGTAGCTAATGTAGCACTAAGATCTCATGACATCATTGATAACATTGTTCCATCATCATCTGATATCATTGAATGTGTGAACGCAGTAACTAGATCTACTGCTAGAGTGCAAGATGAAAGTAATCAAACTGAGGCTATACAAACGCTTAGCCCAGTATCACTACCTACTAACACCATGAAGGAAACGTTTGTAACAGCTCAGAAAGCTGATCCTTCATTATCAAAATACTTTAATCTGATCGGCCAAAAGCCAAAGGTAACCAAGAATGCAAAATGGCATTTTGCTGTGAAAAATGATATACTCACCAGGTATTATACCAAAGGTGACAACACCACAGAGCAAACTGTTTTGCCAACTACTTATCGTAAGCAAGCCTTACATCTTGCCCACGATATACCTCTTGCAGGGCATATGGCATACGTTAAGACCAGATCTAGATTATTGACACAGTTTCATTGGCCCAAATTTTGCAATGACATTAAAGAATATTGCAGAAGTTGTGACACCTGCCAGAAACTGGTAAAAAAAGGTAAACACCCACAGGCAAAGTTACAAGTTACTGACTTAGCCAGTCGACCTTTTGAAAAACTATCTGTTGACATAGTGGGCCCTCTTAATCATACAACCACTAGAGGGAATAAATATATTCTAACTGTCATTGATCAATGTAGTCGCTGGCCAGAAGCTATTCCGCTAAAGAACATAACTGCCAATGATATAATGGAAGTTTTCTTCCATATTTTTTCGAGGATAGGTTTTCCAGACACTATCCAATCTGATAGGGGCACTCAGTTTATTGCCGCATCTACTCAGGCTTTCACCAAAATGTTGGGAGTGAAGCAATGTTTCAATTCCCCGTACCATCCTCACAGTAGCGGAGTAATAGAAAAATTTAACGGGGATCTAAAGCACATGCTTGCAAAAGTAACGCAAGAGCACCCCAATAACTGGGATATATATCTACCAGCTATTCTTTTTGCTTATCGCGAGGTACCACATTCTAGTACCGGTTTCTCTCCTTTTGAACTTATCTATGGTGCCAAACCACGTGGCCCATTGACCATTTATCACCAAATGTTAACTGACTCTACTCCATTACTTAAACCCATATCATCATACGTATATGTCACATCATTGCGTGAAAGAATCATCAAATCCTGTATTATTGCAAAGAATGCACTAAAACTATCTGGTGCTACTTATAGACAGTATGCTGACAAAGGTAACAGGACAATAACGTTGACACCTGGACAGGACGTCCTTCTGCTACTACCTAGTGACAGACACTTATTGACTGATTCTTGGCAGGGACCCTTTAAAGTGACAAGACAGATCTCACCTGTAGACTACGAAATCCTAATAAAAGACAAACACAAAATATTTCACATAAATATGCTAAGACCATACCACAACAGAGACAACGAACAAGACGATACGACAGCTTGTACAGTGATAATAGATCACGAAGATGACGATGCTAGTGACGAAATTCCAACACCTGCATTAGACACGACAAACTGCTCGAAGGAGATCAAGATCAACCCAAAGTTAACTCAAGCAGAGACAGACAGTTGCAAACAGCTTATACAGCAGTACAACACCATCTTTTCCAACAACCCAGGACAAACAGAATTAGTACAGCATCACATCACACTCACATCAAACACACCCATAAAATGCAGACCATACACCATCCCATTACACTACAAAGAACATTTACACCAAGAAATAATCAACTTAGAGAAAAACAACATCATAAGACGATCCCAGTCAGACTTCTCATCTCCAATGGTGATTGTACGCAAAAAGGACAATACAATAAGACTGTGCATCGACTATAGGAAGCTAAATAAAATAACTGTTCTAGATTTGGAGCCAATGGCAAACACTGACGATCTTCTGACAGAACTGACAGACGCTAGGTTCTTTACGACGTTAGACATGACGAAAGGATATTGGCAAATAGCAGTAGACGAACAGAGCAGACATCTGATAGCATTTGCCACACCTTGGGGACTGTACGAATGGTGCAAACTTCCATTTGGGCTTGTCAATGCCCCTGCCACATTCGTACGTATGACACGACTCCTTCTAGCAGACATTCCTAACATAATTTGCTATATAGACGACATCTGTGTTCACACAGAGACAATGACAGAGCACATTAAGACGTTAGAACAGACATTTGAACGTATTAGACAGCACGGACTGACTGTAAAGCCTGCGAAAGTAGACATAGCCTACCAGGAAATAACTTTCTTGGGGTACAAAATATCCAATGGCTTTGTCACGACAGACGATAAAATTGTGTCCAAGATACTAAAACTCTCACTTCCGACTACTAAGAAACAAGTCAGAAGTCTGTTGGGATTGATAAATTATTACCGGCAGTTCATTCCTGATTTTTCCGAACTGACCGAAGTGTTTACTAATTTACTAACAAAAGATAAACCAGAGAAAATTGTACACAATGAATGCCTAAAAATTGCATTCAATAAAGTACTTGCGTGTTTTTCTGATAATAGTGTAAACAATCTCATCCTGAAATTGCCCAATATCCATTTACCTTTCAGATTGCGTACAGATGCTAGCTCCGTGGCGATTGGAGCAGTCTTGTTACAAGAGTACAATAACACCCTCCATCCCGTGTACTTCGTATCCAGAAAACTAAAAGCCAGAGAACGGGCTTGGTCCATACCTCAGTTGGAAGCCCTAGCTTTAGTGGTGGGTATAACCAAATTGTCCAGATTTCTTCTAGGACGGCACTTCATCGTAGAATCTGACAGCAGCCCATTGCGTTTTATAAATTCAGGAGTACCTTCAAATCATATGGTAGCGCGCTGGTCTCTTAAGCTTCAAGATTATAGCTTTGAGGTTCGACATATCCCAGGCAGAACCAACTCAATTGCCGATCTTTTGTCCCGTTGTCCGACCGACCCAGTAAGCACCAATGTCTGAGTGCGGTGTGTACAAATACACTCAGACCAACACAGCCATTCACCAGTGAATATTATTTTTTCCTATTCACAAAAAGCTGTGTAATGTCTACAATGTGATGTGATAGGGGTTACTCCCATTATATATAGTGTTCTTATTTTACTAATTCATGTAGTGATTGTCGTGTATAATTGTGTAGTGTGTGGTAGAAAGCGAACTTTATTAATTGTATATATTACGAACAAGAACAGTGTCACATTCGCTCAAAAAACTTACCTTAAGCGAACTATCCAATTTGACAGTGACATCTGCGTGTGGATCATTCCAGGGATATTTTAATGACGTGTGTGAACGTGTAAACTAAACATTGACAGCTACACCACTGCAGTCAACCGAAATCCATAATGTTCGGTAGTGAAACATCCAACACATGAACAGTCAACCGTAATCCAGAAGGTTTTGTAGTGAAACATCCAACACATGAACTGTGAGAACATGGTACTTTCCGTAACTACATCAAACCGGAACAAGTGTGTTCTGCAAGCTTCAACATCAGCTGATTTTAATGTTCGTGTGTACTTCCGGATTAGTTAGAAATTTAGAGTAAAATTAGCAGACGACATATAAAAGTTTAAATAGCTATGACGATTCTAAAATCTTTAGGAATCTATAAAATGAAATACACGAATTGTGTGTTTATATATTTCTCTAGTGTAATCTTAGAATCATATCTTGATTAATGTATTCATATTACCGACTTTTTCTCGTTAATATGAAGAAACGTCAAGCAATGACACTAAGAAATAAAAGAATTATTGTAAATTATTGTATTTCATGAATGTTAAAATTATTTCCCTTTCATTTATTTGTTATTACATCCTTACACAAAGGGCCATAATTTGAAATGTATTCAGTAATGTATTGTATATAAACATGTTGTTGCCAGATTGTTGACACAACAGGTAGGCATTTACTAGGCATGGCAAAGTGTTACCAACATTGCAGACCAACACAAGAGCTACTGGCCAAATAAGGGCAGGGTTTGAGCGTTTTATGCGACTTATATAAAGTCGTATTTCAGTCTAGCTAGATGGTTTTTGTTTCAAGAACCATATTATTACGTTTTTTTTTAAAATGCTGCGAGGTAGATGCGTGAAGCTGGTACTACCGATCTGACTGGGTCATTGATGCAATTGAGGTAATCAGCCATCGAGATGATGAAACCTGACAAGTGTTAAAGGTTGAACACCACATGTCGTTGAATGCAACTTCCATTTCTTATATATTTCTATGGCATATGTGTATTTATTTGTATTTTGATACCAATGTACATAACAATAGAAGGGTCGACTCTGACAAGGTTTAAATATTAACCCATTATGTATATATATGATACATGAAAGATGACATCTTTCATGAATTTGCCGGGGGAGCGTGTCAGAGTCCAGAAAGGGTACAGTGATGCAGTGACATCGTTACGCCCGCCAGGCGACTTAGCTCCCAGTAGAGACGCAGTAACTTCGTTACGCCGCCAGGCGAGTAGTAGTTACCGGCCTGCAAGACTGCTGGCTGACAAGCGACCAGCGGTCAAGCAAGGACGACGCTAAACGCACGCATGCCTCGTGACGCCACCTGAGGTGGGAGGCAAGTGGCGAACTAGCGGCAGACAGCTCTGGGACACGGACGTGGACGGACGCAAGAGAGAGAGAAAGGCGTTGTGTGGTTTCTGTGCTGAAAGTCGAGTGTCTGGACATCTTGAGAGTGAGACGTGTGAGCTGTATTGTGGATGTAAGTGTATTGAAGTATCCAGTATATATTGTTGTGATCATCGTTCTGTATTTAATATGTGAATAAATCCATTGAACGGTGTGTCGTTGAGTCTTACGTCAAATCACGTTGTACTTGTACTGTCTCACATGTGTTAGGTTGGCGAGCCAAGTTTAAGACCCTGACAATATTGTTGATCTGTTTTGTCTAAAACCCGCCTGGTAGTCACCTAATATGTCTTCTGAATATGGTTTTAGTCTATTTAGTAATACTGCGGATAGTATCTTATAGCTTGTAGACAGTAGTGATATTCCTCTATAATTTTCACATTGGAACTTGTCTCCTTTCTTAAAGATAGGTATCAATAATGACTCTTTCCAGTCATGGGGTAATTCTTCTGTCCTCCAGATTTTTATTATTAGTTCGTATAGCTTTAGATGTAATATCCAACGTCACATATCACCTTCAAGCCCTGTGGCGATGGGCGAGCGGCAAAGCGGCAGGCGTGGGTACGCTGGCAGCCGTAGTCGCAGACCTGCACACAGGCGGCTCAGGCCATATGGTCGTCTTCTACTGACCGGAGCAGCAGTGGGATTCGGCAGCCCCCTGAGCGACTGAGCAGCCCTCTATAGGAACACACTGCTCACCTCCATAGCACGAGGAAGGGGCTAGAAAAGGTGCCTTAAACATTGTCTGCTTCATCACTACCTAACCAGCAAGCCGCGGTTGGTGGGTACCCTAAACTGCGGTCGACATACAAAGAAAGATAAAACAAGCAAAGCTAAAAGAGTAAACCATATCCCCTTAACAATTGGAACTTGGAATGTACGCACCCTACTTGACAGAGACGGCGCGTCATGTCCAGAGAGACGAACAGCACTGATTGGGAGAGAGCTGGGCAGGTACAACATCGACATTGCAGCCTTGAGCGAGACACGACTTGCAGAAGAAGGCCAAATCTGTGAAATTGGTGCCGGCTACACATTTTTCTGGAGTGGAAGGAAAAGCGAGGAAAGACGCCAATCCGGTGTGGGATTTGCCATTAAGTCGGCCCTGGTCGGCAAATTAGCTGGATTTCCAAAGGCTGTAAACGACAGGCTCATGACCATGAAGTTGCCTCTGCTGAATGGAAGGAAGCACGCAACCATTGTGAGTGTCTACGCACCAACTATGACCAACGAAGATGATGTCAAGAATAAGTTCTATGAGGACCTGCACAATGTATTAACATCTGTTCCCAAAGGAGACAAACTTATACTCCTTGGGGATTTAAATGCCAGAGTAGGCACGGACACCACCTCTTGGAGTGGCATTATTGGAAAGCATGGAGTCGGAAATTGTAACAGCAATGGACTCCGCCTCCTTCAGACATGTGCCGAACATGATCTCCTGATTACGAACACAATTTTCCGTCTCCCCATGAGAAATAGGACATCGTGGATGCACCCTCGCTCGAAACACTGGCACCTCATTGACTATGTAATCGTCAGGAGGAGTGACAGACAAGACGTTCGAGTGACAAAATCCATGTGTGGTGCCGAATGTTGGACAGACCATCGTCTCATTGTCTCGAAAATGAACATCCACATCAGGCCACCACGGCGTCCTCAAGGGGCAAAAATGCAAACAAAGCTAAATGTCACCCGCCTAAACAGCAAGAAAATGCAGCAGTCGTTTGAAAATATGCTGGAAGACCGCCTCAAGCCCAATGCTGAAGCAAAACAGGATACAGAAACAGAATGGAGAGCCCTAAAGGACACGATTTACAACACTGCTATGGAAATCCTGGGTCCAGCCCCCCGAAAGCATAAAGACTGGTTTGATGAAAATTCCGAACACATCAACCAATTGCTGGCCGAGAAACATCTTCTCCTCAAGGCACATTTGAATGACCCAAAGTCAACATCAAAAAAAGATGCTTTCAAGAACATTCAGAGAGTAGTGCAGCAGAAACTTCGGCACATGCGGGACTCCTGGCTGAGCAGCAAAGCTGATGAAATTCAGGGCTTTGCTGACAGACACCATATGAAAAACTTCTACGACTCACTGAAAGCGGTCTATGGTCCTTCATCACCAGGCATAGTTCCCCTCCTCAGTGCAGACGGGGGAACATTGGTCACCGATAAGAAAGAAATCCTCCAACGCTGGGCAGAGCATTTCAGCAAAATCTTAAATGCAACTTCCTTCTTCGATGATGAAACCATCAATTGCCTTCCTCAAGTTCCCACCAATGAGACTCTTGATGACCTGCCAACCATAGTGGAAATAAACAAAGCCATCCAGCAACTCTCCAGCGGCAAGGCACTTGGTCCTGACTCCATCCCAGCAGAGATATACAAGGCAGGTGGGCCGGTCCTAACAGAGCAGCTTCACCGAGTCTTCACAAACATATGGATGAACGAGACCATGCCACAAGATTTTAAGGACGCGTCAATAGTCCACCTTTACAAACGTAAAGGAAACCGCCAATCCTGTGACAACCACCGAGGCATCTCCTTGCTTTCAATTGCAGGGAAGATACTCGCCAGAATTCTTCTCAATCGCCTCACAGCCCATCTCGATCAAGGTCTTCTTCCTGAGAGTCAATGTGGCTTCAGGAAAGAACGTGGAACTGTTGACATGATTTTCGCTGCAAGGCAGCTGCAAGAGAAATGTCAGGAACAGAACTGCGAAATGTTCTCCACTTTCATTGACCTTACCAAGGCTTTTGATACAGTCAGCAGAGAAGGACTGTGGAAGATTATGGCAAAATATGGCTGTCCACGAAAGTTTGTCCAAATAGTGCGGCTATTTCATGACGGCATGCAGGCAAGAGTACAGGAAAATGGTGAGCTGTCTGAACCCTTTCCTGTCACCAATGGAGTGAAGCAAGGATGTGTCCTGGCACCAACACTGTTCAGCCTCATGTTTTCAGCCATGTTGATGAATGCCTTCGAGAACGACGACATTGGAATAGACATCAACTACCGTATGGATTGAAAGTTATTCAATCTCAGAAGGCTGAAAGCTAAAACCAAAATTGACAGTGGCACCGTCAGAGAGCTCCTGTTTGCTGATGATTGCGCTTTATACGCCAACTCAGAGGCGGACATGCAACATAATGTTTCAGCTTTCTCACATGCCTGTGCCAACTTTGGGCTCAATATCAACTTGGAGAAGACTGTAGTTATGTACCAGCCAGCTCCAGGGAATAATCACACTGTGCCGAATATCAAAGTGAATGATCATAGACTAAGTGTTGTGGACAAATTTACCTATCTTGGCAGCACCGTGTCACAAGCTGCCACAATCGATGACGAAGTGAATGCAAGAATCTCCAAGGCCAGTGCAGCCTTTGGCAGACTGTACAAGAATGTATGGGACAGAACTGGAATAAGCCTGCAAACAAAGCTAAAAGTCTACAAAGCAGTTGTATTATCCACACTGCTATATGCTTGTGAAACCTGGACTGTTTATCAGCGACACGCTAGGAAATTAAACCACTTCCACACAGTCTGCCTAAGGAAACTACTGAAGATTAAATGGCAAGACAAGATTCCAGACACTGAAGTCCTAGAAAGAGCATCCATACCCAGTATCCACACTCTACTGATGAAGAATCAGATTCGCTGGGCTGGTCACTTGACTCGCATGCCAGATCACAGGCTCCCTAAACGAATTTTTTACAGCGAACTGCGTTGTGGTAAACGCTCCCAAGGTGGCCAGAGGAAACGTTTTAAAGACACTCTGAAAATTTCACTGAATGCTTTTGGAATTCATCATGACACCTGGGAGGCTGCAGCCAGAAACCGAAATTCGTGGCGTGCATCATTGCGCAAAGGTGCAGTTATATGTGAGGCAACCAGGACTGCAAGAGCTGTGAAGAAAAGGCAGGACAGAAAAACCACTGCAGGAAATCCTCCTCCAGAGACGTCAAGCATTCTTTGTCCACATTGTCAAAGAACATTTCGAGCCAATATAGGCCTTATCAGCCATCTTAGAACCCACGGCTCCACACCTTCAACCCCACTGGATGAAATGAATGGTCATCATCATTCTTGATGGACAAACAACACAACAGATGTAATACATGGCCACCTGCCTTTATAAATTCAGCAGCAATTCTATCAGTCCCAGTTGCCTTATTGTTTTTAAGTCGTGTGATTACATATAGGATTTCTTCAAATGTAGGTTCTTCAATTTGTGGTTCACATGTTAGAACCTCTTCCCGCGGGAAAGTGTTACTTGGAGCTTCACAATTTTGTAATTCAACAAAATATTCTTTACATGTGTTACACATTTCCTCATTGATATTTATCATATTCCCATTTTTGTCTTTTAAACCATATGTGTTTTGTTGGTGCCCTCGTTTCATTGATTTCAATTCTTTAAAAAACTTTTTGGATTCATTTTTCTGGTGATTAGTTTCCATATCTTTGATTATATTACTCATATATTCTCGCTTCTGCTGTCGGACTATTTTTGTAGCCTCTTTACATTCATTTCTATAATGCTCTTCCTTTTGGATGTTGTTGATGTCATTTAACCATAAATGTCTGGCATTCAATGACTGCTTCTTCACAATTTTGATTGAACCATCTGTTCTTTCTATGCGTGGTTAACACACCGAGACATTCTTCTGGGGTAGATTGAATTGTATTCTTGATGTTCAACCAAGTTTGGTCAACGCTTTCCTCCAAAGGGTTTTGCAGAGTTTCAAGTTTACATTTTATTTCATCTGTAAATTTCTCTTTGACTGTAATTTCCTGAAGTTTTTCTCATGTGGTCTCCAAAAATGAAACATGAAATATATCCAACTGATGAACATGTGGTCTCCAAAAATCAAACAAGAAATATCTCCAATTGAGACTATCTAATGATAATCTTCAAATCAACAATCATGGGACAATCCACACATCACCTAATGAATACAGGCTGGTCTATAAAAATACGATTTGAGCACCGTATACCCAATACGCCCCAAGGCGGATTCAAGGATCATTTCTTTTCATTTTGTGTCACTATTTTATAAAGCTGGATTGAGCCACAGATCAGTGCTGGTCAGTCACATTAATCCTCCCAGTACAAAGGCCGGCGCTGCGGCCACGGGACTACAGATGCAATTCGCAATCCCGCATACTGTTTTTGAAGCATAGCTGAGAGCGATTTAATGCAGACCGCCACGCGCTGGTTTGCATACAATGGTATGAGTGTCGGTTGTTCGGAAAACTATGGCAAACTAATGAACGTAAATTTGATAAGGAATCACAAACATATAAAACATATTGGTGTTGACTGCGACGTCCTGCAAAGGATCTGCAACTAACTAACTAACTGGTGAGGATTGAACCCAGGTCATTTCCTTTATTAGCAAACGCACTAACCACTTTACTACTGTTGCTGATAAAACATAATAATCACATTGTGGAAAAAGAACCGCAGCGAAGCAAAACATAATTGAAGTAAAAATGTGAAAATAAGAGAGAGTATCTGGTATAAATTAAAGTAATTTGTCATTTGCTGGCAGTCGTAATAGCCGGGTAGACAGAAGATCAATGGATCAAAGTTCCATTACCGACTTATGCCAGACTGAATAAACAACCGAAGATAAATTTAGTCGCAACGTTTGAAGCTAAAACTACTTTGTTTTGAATCCCTGAGAGATTGTTCTGGTCATCCGTTGTTATGATTAAAGACATGTATAGATTTTGTGGGTATGTGTGTTATTATGTTATTCATGTATACTTATATTATTTTTCTCGAGCTTTATAATTATTGTGATATTGTCCTTACATATTGATGTATCTCCAATGTATAGTGGCAGGGGCGTGGCTGTATGGATAAGAGTACTCGCTTTTAATCTTCCGATGTGCTGATGCTGAGGTAGAGGGTTCAACCTCTGCACCAGTCGTCATCATCATCATCAAGTACCCTGCCAGCTGGCGTAGGCGTTCATACTCTCCACAGATCTCGGTCTTTGGTGTTCTGGATCAACTCTGCTGATGATATTCCTCAATGCCACCGTCTCAATCCATCCTGCACCAGTCAGTTGGAATAAAATGTTTGACTTCTCGTCCTTGACTTGGGGAGGTAAATTACAAGTACCTCAGAAGTCGGGGTGGGTTCGTCTGATGGTGAGGGAAACTGGTAACAGGAAAAGCTATTCCCCAAGGAAAGATCAGTCCAGGGTATTAGAAGTAGTACCATATGTTTGGACTCCGCTTGAGTTCAAGTCGAGAGAAAGCAAAAGTAAAAACAAATACAGATAATTAATGTATAATTAGCAATCTATTATACAGGGTGTATTTTTAATAACTGTACAGTATTTGAAAATATTGCCGGTCTATGTTTTGTATTTACCTATTTGTTGCACGAACTGTACAGAGACTGAATACAAAACTGTGACCAGCAATATTTTCAAAGACTTAGATTATACTGGCACCTTGCCGTCTTGACAGACGATAGTTTGTTACATTGTGAAATTCTGGTGGCGGCATTGTGCACAGTGTGCCTGAGCGGGCTGTTGTTTGTCGACGACCAGTTGCTGTGATGTTGGAACCGCGACTGAACTGAACTGAACTGATTGTGCTTCAAAAAGTCTTAATAACTACAATCCATGGCGGTGGCGAATGTGATTGATAAGGCCAATTCACGCTGTAAATGTTCGTCCACAGTGGATGCATGTAAACACGTGGTCATTTTCACCATCATGCACCATCTTACGTCACACACGCTCGGTGTGTGACTTATCTGCAATAATTTTTGTCTTTATTCCATTTCTGATATTTGCCCTCCATGCAACACGTTCAGCAGCGACTTGCTCCCAATGTGCATTATCAATGCCTGTATCAATCATGTCCCATTTACACACATCTTTATATCGTAGTAGAGGCCGACCCTGAGATTTCCTAACCACCTGTAATTCACCAAATAAGATGTCCTTTGGTATTCTACCCTCATCCATCCTTCTAACATGTCCTATACATCTAAGTCTACGAAGACTGGGCAGTATTTGTGATTTTGTCTTGCCACTTAATACCAAGTATTCTTCACAGACACCGCATATGAAAGCTGTTTAAACGTTTCTCTTGGTGTGAGTAAGTTGTCCAGGCTTCACTGCCATAAAGAAGTGTACTAAGGACACAGGCTTGATAGACAAGGACGTTTGTTTTGGCAGTAAGCTTCCTGTTCTCCAGACTCTTTTTTTAACCTGTTCATTGTTGTTGTTGCCTTACCAATCCTAATGTTGATTTCCTGATCTAGGGATAATTTGCTATTTACCTCTGATCCTAGATATGTAAAATGGTCTACTATCTCTAGTTCGGCGTCGTCAGTAAAGATTGATGGTACCCCATGTGCACCTTGTGACATAATCTGTGTCTTCCCTGTTTGCTAATTGTTAAACCAAATTCAGAACAAGCATTGGAGAATGCAGATAGTAGATGTTGTAATTCTTCCCCAGAGTGGGTCGTAATTGCAGCATCATCTGCAAAAAGCAACTCTCTGATCAGTACTCTCCTAATTTTGGTCATGGTCTTCAATCTCTGAGCATTGTAGAGGCCGCCATCTGAGCGTGAGTGAAAATATATACCACCATCCTGATCACGGAAGACATATTTCAGTAGAAGTGAAAAGTATATTACAAAGAAAGTGGAAGCTAGTACACAACCTTGCTTAACTCCACTCTTGATTTCAAATTCTTCAGAAGTTGCACCATCAAACTTGACTATACCCATCATGCCTGTGTGGAACGATTCCACAATAGACAGAAGAGTTGGTGGGCAGCCAATCATCTTTAGTGCCTTGAACAGCCCCTTACGGCTGACCAAATCAAATGCCTTTGTGAGGTCGAAAAAGGCAATAAACAGTGGTTGATTCTGTTCACGACATTTTTCTTGCATTTATCGCAATGAGAATATCATATCAATGGTAGACCAGTTCTGTCGGAAGCCACACTGTGATTCGGGGTAGACTTGATCTCCCAGGTCTTGAAGTCTGCGCAGAACTATTCTGGCAAATACTTTCCCAACAATACGAAGTGAGATACCCCTTTGGTTGTTACAGTCGCTCCGATCGCCTTTGTTCTTCTACAATGTTATGATTCTTAAGTCTTTTCAAACACTGCGCAGTCATTAAAAATACACCCAGGGCAGATGTGTCATTGTTTTATTAATGTAAATGGGACGCAGAGGTGTTTCCAAGGCACCAGGGCCGGGTTATATACTGGCCAAGACCTATTGACGCGTCCTCGTCGAGTGTCCTGGGCAACAGGTCCTTTCGGGGTCCTGGCTAAAGTCAGTAGGATCGCCGATTCCTCCGAAGTCGGAGAGTGTCTGTCTGTACGGCGAGGAACCACCAGTCTGCACACCAATAAGCCAGACATGGGACAACGGATACTCACGCAAAACTCAGGTCCTGTATGACATCACACTGATGTTGGACAACAGGATGCCTTCATCCGACATACAGGACTTTGCGTTGGAGCTCAAGCCAACGAACACAAGCAAGCAAGCAAGCAATTAATGTAAATGTATGAGGGGACTCCACGTGATTACCTTCAAAGTGATAGAAATTACAAAACTGTGTCATTGTCTTGTAACCCGTCAATATTGTTGTTAAGGTTCTCAAGAGTGTTCAACACGTGACATCACTGTGCAGACGAACATGGTGACGTCATAAGGCCAGTTTAAAAATAGCTGCCCCACTATCGATATGCACCAAAGAGAAGTTGCGTTCTGTTATCCGTTTTGTGATCAGTGAAGGGTTGACACCTATAGAAATTCATCGGTGAATGAAGGCCCAGTATGGTGATGCATGACTGTCAGTCCAGCAAGTATATGGGTGGAGTAGGAAGTTTCAGAACGGTGTGATTTCTGTGACAGACTGTTCATAACCGGGTCAGGCACACCGAGTTGTGGAGTCGATTTTTCTACAGGAATCCAAGGATTTTACCCGCGCTGGAAGACTTGCACTGAACGCAGCAGTGATTACATAAAAATAATGATACATTTGTTCTTTACTTTCTCGGAATATATTCTCTCTCTCTCTCTTTCTCTCTCTCTCTCTCTCTCTCTCTCTCTCTCTCTCTCTCTCTCTCTCTCTCGCTCTCTCTCTCGCTCTCTCACACACACACACACACACACACACGCACAGATAAAGTTTTAAGAAACCAACACTATGTTGAATCTAACACACGACAAACGGACCGACAGAGAGTGTCTTACCACTAAGCTACCGCTGCTCCAAATTGCCCTGTAGTTAACCCATTATAATGTGAGTGTATGTGAATTATTTAACGAAATTTAAAACTGTGCACATACAAGCGTTCTAGCGCACTAATAAGTTATACCAGTAAAACAATCAGGCTGATCATCACGAAGAGGAATAAAACTAAGTCTGCTTATTTGTTTTTTGTTTTTTGTTTAATTTTAATGTTGCGCTTCCTTTACGAGACGTTGTCATCAACTGCAGGTTTATTTTTTTAGACACGTTAGTCGACAGATCATCCTCATTGCACATCGAACCACTCTAAACTATACCAATCAAGAATCCCAGGAAGCGAAAATCGCAGCTCTATTTTCGCAAGCAGAAAGGAAAACACAATAAGAGTCCCATTTATAACTAATCGAGAAATCGACAGTCGAACGGGACCTTAACATTTTTTTCTACATAATGGACGGGTGAAAGGAAGGAAGTAAAACATGATTGCCTAAACCCGCTAATATTTTTCTGCCAAAAATGTTACGAGAAATGTCAAAATTTATGGGTCTATTTTTTAGGCAATTGTTTGCCACTGCTTTCTGAACGAGAAATCAACGTTTGAATCCAACTTAATGCCAGTGTAGGGATTAAACCGCCTACCTCGCCATCAGCCCGCCGGAAGTTTAAGAGCGTGAAAAGAAGTAAAAAGAAGTACAAGCAGATTTAAGATAGGACAGAGGAACTTAGAACAATTTCTTCAAAATGAGAACCATTTGTTTAGAAATGCAGACAGTATAATGTAGATATTTATACTTGTTTCGTAGACTACCGTAATACCTTCGATTGTGTTCACCATCAGAAATTATAGAACATCATGAGAGATACGTGGTGTCAACACGATTGAGCCGCTGTGTTGAATCAGTATATCATGAACAATATTGAATCATGAACCTTAAGTCTCCGTGTCGAAGTAGTCAAGCCGTCTGACTCGGGCTCCGAAGGTTGTGTGTTCAATTCCGGGCCGCGTCCTTCGGTTCACGAGTGCATTTTTTCGGAGACTCCTGACTCAGAGACTCGCTGGAGCTACGGAGTTCGTGCTTTGTGCGAGGGTTTCCGCGCTGCGCAAAGACACTGAGCTATATGGGATAAAATCAGGTGCAATGAAGCCGACGCTGTCGACTTTTAAACGACTTGTTTTTGTTTTTTTTAATCATTAACAACAAGCTGCTGTCTGAGAAGACGGTGAAACATCCAACTGAAGTAAACTGTTAAAAACGGTGAGAGGTGAGAAATGAGGACTTGACTACAGATGAATTAATGAATCATGTGCCACGTCGGAAAGCGTGGATGGTCATGATTAGCCATTTCACTCGATCACCAGAGTTATGGATCAGCTCCGTGTTCCTGTCTCGACCATGCCACGTGGCCAAGCCATCCAGGTATTTACTTCTCTGTCTTCCCCTTGGTCTGTTCCCTTCGATCTTGCCAGTTGTCACCAAGTTCTCCAATTCATTTTTTCTCATAACATGTCCAAAAAATTTTGACTGTCTACGTCTACTTTCTCTAATCAATTTACGATTTTCATTTACCTCCTGTAGTACTTGGTCATTGGTTTTTCTGTCTGACAATGGTATTCTTTGCATTTTGCTCAAAAACCACATTTCTGCTGCCATCAGACGCTTTTCAGCTTGACTACTCATTGTCCAAGTTTCACATCCATACAAAAGAATAGGCTCTATGTACCAGCTCAACACTCTTTTTCTCGTTTCAATATTTATTGGTCAGTATGTTTTTCATCTTGCTAAAGGCTACTTTCGCTATGGCGATTCTTGTTCTAATCTCTACAAGGCATCTCCCATCAGATGTTGTGACTGTTCGGAGATAATTGTACCGATTCACTTGTTGAAGAATATTCCCATTTACTTGTATATTACATTGTCGTATTTCGTTCTTCCTAGTGACGACCATAATCTGTGTCTTTTTACAATTTAATTCTAACCCTAGTTGTTCTCTGTGTGTAACAACCGCATCTACTAAATTTTGCAGGTCCTGTTCATTGTCTGCAATCAAGACTGTATCATCTGCATATCTCATGGTATTGATGTTTCGTCCTTCAATGATGATTCCATTTATATCGTCTACATTTCTGAAAATATGTTCACTGTATAGGGAAAAAAGATCTGAAGACATTACACATCCCTGCCTAACACCTCTCTTAATAGGCTGATATTGTCCCACCTCATTATCAATCCTTATGGCAGCTTGTTGTTTCCAATACATTTTTTTTAATAAGTCTAATGAATTTCCCATCAATTTGTAGATCTGCAAGCATATCCACCATGTTGACATGTCTTGCTCTATCGAAAGCCTTTGTGTAGTCAATAAAGCAAAGATGTATATCTTTATTTACTTCTCTCTATAGCACGTTCAATAACTGAACGCGGCATATACACAGCATTTACTGTACCCTTTCCTTCTACAGATGAATTAGTCCCGGTAATAGGAACACCATGGGAAGTGTGTGTAAAACATGATTGCATTCTCTCCCTAATCCCGCTAAAATTTGTACGCCAAAACTGTTACGAGAACTGTTAAAATTTATGGGTTGAGGGATAATTTTGATCCATTCATAAATGGTGGATATTTAGTACCAGAACGCAGATATGCAGATGACGAGGTCCTCCTCTCAAAGAATGCGATAGAATTAGAAGATGTCAAAAGACACTTTGAAGATTAAAATATTTTTCTGGGCTTAAAAACAATCTCCACAGACAAAAGTACATGTCAGCGAAAGATCACAAGCAAGAAGATTAAAATATTTTTCTGTTCTTAAAAACAATCTCCATAGACGAAACGACATGTCAGCGAAAGATCACATGCAACTTTGAAGAAATGTAAAATGTCACTAACTGGTAATATCTTGGCTTTATGATCAACAACAGTGCGAACAACAAATGTCAGACGTGAACAAAGTGATCAAAGCAGAGGATAAACACAATTAACTGATTAAGTGCTGCCATGATACTTCCCGTATCTGCCGCGGGTTTATGTACTCTGAAATGTTGTAAATACGTTATA